>VWZW01000978.1:3305458-3395334 GCA_013397115.1 Edolisoma coerulescens | reverse complement strand
GCACACAAACACAGACACGGTGCGGGGTAGGGGCTGCACACAAACACAGACACGGTGCGGGGTAGGGGCTGCACACAAACACAGACACGGTGCGGGGTAGGGGCTGCACACAAACACAGACACGGTGCGGGGTAGGGGCTGCACACAAACACAGACACGGTGCGGGGTAGGGGCTGCACACAAACACAGACACGGTGCCGGGTATGGGCTGTACACAAATACACACACACAGAGTGCCGGGGAGGGGCTGTACATACACATTTACACACATATACACACACAGTGCGGGGTATGGGCTGTACATACACATATATACATTGACAGTGGGGAGTAGGAAAGAGAAAGAAACAGAAATAGCTCCCCTTGTTCAAGTCCCAACCGAGCAGAGGAGGCTGCCAAAAATAAGATTTAAGGAGAGGTCAGTCCTAGAGCAGGTACATGTCAATTAAGTGATCAATAAAACAGGCTGCGCTTGATTAAAAGAGATTTATTGACTCTGTCAGCTTGATTTCGTATTAGTGGTATTTTACAAATTCTGAAAGCTGCAGGGGAAAAAAAAGAAATGTCAAGAAAAGATGATTTGGCTGACCCATGGTATGATTCAGGACACAAGTACACACTGTTATCCAGCACTGAGAACAGAGCTGGCACTGGAAGATAGTGATGCCAGCAGGATCCCCCCCATACCTGCAGCCCCCAGACTACCAGAACAACTTACAACACTAAAAACTAGTGATTAGGCTGTATTTAATGTCTTACATCTTTTTTTTCAACACAGTGGTTCTGTGAACTTTGCAGTGAGGCCAAGTTCCTGCTCTGAGATATGCAGGGCATTGATGGGAAGCTCTCTGCCCCCCAGAAGACTATATAAATGATGTAGGGCTTTTCTGTTTAGCTTAATTTACAGTATCTACTAAAGCACAAAGCAGCAATAATTTAGGACAGTATTTAATTTCTACTGAGAAACATTCATCTACTCTTTAAAAATCCTTCATATAAAAAAAAAAGGAACAAACCCCCACAATATTAGAAGATGAACAAAGCTGAGGTTAAAAGGAAGGTTATTATGCTGTGATTACACCTGTGTACTTCCCTATGGTTTTATGCATCCAGACTTTGTAAATAAATGGTTTAACTTGACTGCTCTTGTGTAGAAAACCTTAAAAAAAAGTTTTCATTTAATGGTGTACTGAAAACTTAGCAAGTAACATTTTAGTGAAATCTTTTTTTATCCCTGAGGACTTCGCTTCACTTGTTTTTCCACTCCACCTCTCCCCTCTTTCCCTCCTGCTCCTCTCCCATTAAAAAGACGCAAGAATAATAAAGAGTTATCCTCATTTGGCAGGTTAATTACTTGAATCATTTCCACTACTGGACTCCATGTTAGATCTACCAGGATCACAAGTAACAGCCACAAACACCCTCTCAGCCTGAGTCCCTCACAGCTGCTTGGCTACCCCACAGTAACACACATTATTTACTGTCTTGAAGTCTCAGAAATTTTCCCTATGAACGTGCAGCTGCACACAGGTCAAATGATGTCAAGCAGAGGAGCTGACACGGCAGTTCCCAAATCAAACGCGTTTATCCTCCGAAAACAGAAAACAGTGCGAGCATTGCTGTCGGTTTTGGTGAGCACTAGGGAATGAGAGATGATGATACTGTATCTGACACTAGGATCCCAAGAATTTCCCAAGCCAGCCTCCCTTTTATTCATGAGATCTTACCTGGAACACTAATTAGACTCGTGCACTGTCAGGCCTCATTCACACTGGAAGCACACAGGAGGCAGAGCAAACTAGTCCTCGTTTTGCAGTGTAACTTGATGCAGGATCTTGGGCATTGTATTTTCCTTCCTTCCTTGCATGAGAGAACCTAAAACGAGGCAGCATTCAAGAAAAAAAATCATAAAAAACCTTGGACAGCTATTATCTTTATTTCCTTTTCCTCTAAATGTAACAAAGAAATTATACTGCCTGTTTGTGTAACATTAGGGACATTTAGATAAGCCAGGACAGTTATTTTGTAAACTCCTGTGGCTACGCCAGTACAATTAAGTCTCCTCTGCAGACACCAACGGGAGCCCAAGGTCCCAACACTGTACAGATGTAAAATGTTAAATGTTGGTCAGCTACAGCAGCGTAAATCACACTGCAGTGAAACAGCCAGCTCATGTGGAAGGTAATTATGGGTGTAATAGAACTAGATCAGAAACTGCTTATAAAACTAGATGTTAGTAATTTGCACATAACAAATAATTTAATGTAACAGTATTGTGCAGATCCCTTTATATTAACCTTGAACACCATGCACATTTCATCTCACTACAGCTTGAATTAGACCTTCATCAAACCTTCATTTTAATGGGTGATCAGTACTGTCACACCGAGCAATCCATGAAAAATTTATTACTAAGTAACACAGCACAAATAATTTTCTCAGAGACAAAAAAAACCAAACAGGACAGGACTTTGCCGTGGATACCTTGTTAAGAGTCTTATCTAATCATAATACCCCACATAGTGTATGGAAAAATTTCAAAGGAGTGCAAGAAACTAACCCCCAATATAGTGCCTAGATCACCCGTTCATTGGGAAGAGTTTCATTGAAAAATAGATCCTTGTATTTTAATTTATAGACCCAGAAGACTGGATTCTAAAAACAAATTTAAAAAATACTATTAGGGATTTTTCAGGACTTCCAAGGAAAAAAGAAATAGAGAACTTGAGAACAGAACTCATGTGTATGTGCACTTTCATCACCTGTGTACAGATCTGAGGAAGCAGAAGCTCAGAAAGGAGGATCAGGATACGAAGACAAAATTCAGACTGAAATAAATAAAGATACCATTGAATCATTCAAATGCAATGCCAGGTTAAAACAAGGTGGCACCAGACAAGCAGGAGACAAATCAGGTTCAGGAGAAATGTCTGTGCCCTGTGTGAAATACGCACAATAGTAAGTGCTGGGTACACAGTTAATTGTTTTAAAAAAGAAGTGGAAAGTAATGCAAGGTTTTAAAAAGAAGGACTGAAAAGGTACTTACTTCACTGCCAACGTGCTTATTTAAAATTAAGGAAACTTTTGGACCAGAACCTAGGCCGTACATTCCTTTCTAACTGCAAGTTGTGAAGAGTGGGAATGACAGCTGGTTTTGTTTGGAAGAGAATTAGAGGCAATTGATTTCCAGTAAAATCATACAGGAGTAAACCATGATCTTGGGCAGTAGGTGTGAGTGTTACATCCTTGGCTTGTTTGCAGGGGTTTTTTCAAGTCTTAAGAATAATTTCAGTTTTAAAACTTAGCACTGAAACTTGACTTTTGCTGCTGGAAGATAGATACATGTTTAATCCTTACACAGCATTATTTTCACATACTGAGGCCGACATCACGGGTAGTCAAAGAATATGTTTAATAAAAAATAATTAAACTTCCATTTGCTCTATAGAACATCATAGAAAGTAATTCAATAAATTACAAATGACTTTTTAAGACGCTTGTTCAACTACAGAAAGCAAATTCAGACTACACAGAACACAACTGGCAAATATTGCAAATGTCCAAAAAAAACCTGGACTAAGACTTGGATCATGAAGCCTGAAACAAGGGATAGAAATACAAGGCAATAACAGCTAAGGTTTTTTTAGTAACTACCAACACACACTTTATCATCACCTTGGATATCCTTTTAATTTTAACTTCAGTATTAGTGTAATTCTACTGAGGTTTCCTTATAACCCTTAACTTTATACAACCGTATTTGCATATAGTTTAGCTGATAGTGGGACACTTTTCCCCCTCTGGATCAAACTGATGAAAAATAACCCAAATATAATTATGTTCAAGTCTACATCAGCCTTCATTACTTGAAACTGTAATTGCCTTATTACATAGAAAGAATCACTAGAACAGTAACCAAACTTACTTGACCATAATAGGAAAATACTTTATTTCATAAATCTGATATAAATTAGGTTTTAGCCACAAGATTTAGGACTTGTTTTGTGGGGGAGGGGTGGGAAGTGATGGTATTGTTGACATACTCCATCAGCAAATGAAGTTAATAACTGCTTGTAAAACTTTGGCTATTTCATAGATGCATCCTAGTTAAATAAAAGTGCTATATTACAAAGGGCAAAATATTAAATATGAAATACTTTTTATTTTAATGATGAATTGCTACCCCCTTCTCTTGGCAGTTTTTGATTTTCACTATTGCTAAGACACTGCATGAAGGGCCAAAAATCAGAATACTATCTGGGAAAATACGTAACCAGCACAATCCAAATGGTACTCGTATAATTGTGTAATTACATCTAATACTGCTTCTAATCATGGGGCTAGTTATTTTGCACATAGAAACTTATATTTCATTGGTAAAGTTCTTGATAAAAAACAACACAGTTGTTTTACTGTACAAGCAAGCAACAGAACTATATCAAAATATACAGTTTTTGTTTTTTATTTTTAAATTTATCCCTTTGTAAAGCTTTTTCCATGACTTTCACTAGTACCTGTATCTATTTTCTCTTAACACTTGCCTATTCTTGGACCGCAAATGATGTAACCAAGGTCAACTGAAAACTCAGTTCAGAAGTTCTGTAAATGTGAATCTGGGCCTCGACCGTGTCAGAGTAATAGCAGCTTAAGAAGAAGGAGGAATCATATCACACATCAAATCTTAGACAGATTTTATATAGTAAAGGGTTCTAAGGATTTGGACTTAAAACAGATGCCTTATGCCCTGTTACTGTGGTTTCTAGGAATAATTTGTCTTCCTTACTATTCAAAGTGCTTTTTTGTTAGTGGGTAACTCAGCATAATATATGAAGTGATATCCCAATAATGATTTTGGATAATATTTAATATTTAGTCAGATTTAAATCTGCAGAGAAGTTTAAACTCAAAAGGAGTTCAAAACTATCTGTACTTTATTTACCATTATTAACTGGGAACTCCAGGAGGTTTTATGACATAAAACACAAATAGAAATCTACACAAACAAAGCAAACAAACAATTTTTACATGAATTATGCAGTGTTGAAAGGTCTTTTCAGTGGCACTTCATGACAGTTTGCCTCTTCTGAGTCTTGGGGAAACTACTCCTCATTTTGGGACTTTTTATTCTGCAGAGGGAGCCCAAAACTTTGCAAGGTGTAAACTAAATAGATCTACATGGTGCCAAGTAGCATGAGATAAGACAGTTTTTGCTTCAATTTCCCCTTATTGCTGTCGAAGAGAACAGTTGCAATAAGGGGAAAAGAAAGCCCCAACAGTCTTATCTCAAATAACTCAGATTTTAACATGCTATACAGGATGTCTTTAAAAACAAAACAAAACCTGAAAACAAGTAATAGAAACCAATGTAAACTTCCTAAACTAACTCAGCTGAGGTAACAGGTAGCCAGTTTAATTGGCTGATTGGGAAAAATTTATTTTCTTTTAAACACACTTGTACCTGAATTGGAAACAGCAGTGCATCACAACACTAGAGCATTTTCATGTAATTAAAGCAATGGATGGTGATGTAGATTCTACAGCTTTCATGACATTCATTAGCTGCCCAAATTATTGCTGAGTTTTGATCTGTAAATTATAAGTGTCAAGGAGGCTGTAAAACTATATTCAAATTAAATCAATAATATGCATAAAGTATTCTGTGTTCACTGCAAATATATTAAATATACAGCTCTTACTTGAGCATTATTTTCATAAAATTAACCCCCCAACAAAATTATAATGCCTTTTGTTGTAATTTTACACCATTGTGTATTTGATAGTACATACAAGTTCAGAAACTTATGAACTTCAAGAAATATTACATGCAAAACGTCTCTGAAAGCAGTTTGCACTTCTAAACAAATACTGAAATGTTCGGTCAGTAAATCATTGATGCACTCAACACTGGGTTATTTACAATGAAATAATTAAAGAATAAATTCAAAATCAGTTTATAATTTAAGTGCAGAGTCTGGGGTCAGTCTTCATCGCTCGAATCCGAATCCTCAGATGAAGACGATGTACTGTCAGATCCAGATGAAGCATCTGCTTTCTCTGAACCCTCATCTGTGCTGTTTTCGTTGTGAGAGCTTGGCTCTGTTCCGCCTTTGTCTTCCTGATCTCTAACCCTAGAATTTTCCTCCTTTTCCTCTGTGGGCTTGGCTGAGCCTGTGTCATTGCTTTCACTGTTCTGTACATCAAAAATATTAGACTGAGACAAAGCTGGGATATGAAGATTAAGGCCTGGAGTGAGAAGCATCCCTGGGTAAAGTATGTTGGACAAAAGTAAAGGGTTAAGAGAGAGAGGATTGGCAGCTGCAGCGGCAGAGGATGTTGAAGGAGAACTCGAAACAGAGTTTTCACCACCAGTATCCGTATTTTGGTCTTCTGTCCTTTCTTTCTTTGTATCTGTCTCCTTTGAATCGTTTCCCTTTTTCTCCTCCGAAATGGATTCTGTGGACTTTGTCAGAAGTCCTCCCATGCCCAGCAGGTTTGGTAACCCAGCCATCCCTGACAGCAGCATGGGGAACATGGCAGCCATGTTCTTGGCCTCTCCTCCAGCAGCTAAGCCAGCTGGCATTCCCATCAATCCCGCTGTCACCTGCAGCGACTGCAGGTTCTGCAGGTTTTGCTGTAAGGCCTGAAGACTGGGCAGATCCACTCCTGGCAGCAATCCATTGGCCAGGAGGGGGTTGACGGACACGCTGGCAGCCGAGGCGGCCGCTGCAGCTGCTGTTGCCTTGGCGATCTCGCTTTTGGGGCGCCTCCCCCGCCGGCTCACTTCCTCCCGCACCACCGGGCCCGTGAGGATACGGTCAAACATTCCTTCTGGGAGGAAGCCCTGGGAGAGACACAGGGGCACTTTTAGTGTATTTTGAGAGCTTAAAGACGGCGAAGGAAAAGCAAAGGGAGGACTCAGGTGTAGAGAACAGTGTCCAAGGCCTGATCTCCAGACAACTCCCTGAAATTTATGATGACTTTCTGCTACCACATCCCAAACGTCTATGGGCCCATCTCCACTGGGAGGGCTACACACAGATCTTCTCACACCCTCTGCTGCCTCAGCCTTACTGGTTTCCTGGCACATCAAGCCAAATATAGCTAATTATAGGAGCAAGCTCCATCTAAGATCTAAACCAGCATTGCTTTGAAATATTATCACACAGCAATCACCTGACAGTTTAATTAGTCTTCAATTTAAAGTTAAATATGTGTGATTGCACACAGACCAACAATCTCTGAGCCCTTTTTATTATTGCTAGTGTCTCTTTAATGTCCTCATATTTCATCTCATCCATAAACTGAAGAATAAACAATAAAGACTCAACTTGAATTTAAATTAAATTCAGAGTACTTCTATTTAGGATTTGCAGAGTATTACTTCACCACTCTAAGTCCTCCTACCCAACAACAAAGAAAGAGCTGCAATGAACATCAATATTCCCTTCGAAATGCATTGTCTTCAAGTTTCCTTTTTAAAACAGCAATCATAAGATCAATTATTACTCAACTCCCCAGTACAACCGCCTTTTTTCCCCAGCAAATAACTCTAATTTATATTAGCTTAATACAACTACAGGAATTCAGAACAAGTTCTGTTCTTCTCTACCGCAGATAACTACTACTTTCTCAAAGTAATTCTGCTATTATTTATGCCTATATTCAGAGGTGTACACTATACAACACAACTTTTTGAAGTTCAAAATATGTCCTTATCTTCAAGGCAAGACTAACTGATAGTATCCTCAGTATCCTAATTTCTCAAAGGTGCACACTAAAAGTAAAATACATATTTAAAAATAAGTATTTTTTTCTTCCTAACCGGAACTTCAGAATAAGTATTCTTATTCAAAAATAATTCCTTGGCTAATATCTTTCCTAAAAGCCATTAGGGCTACATTTAAGATGTGAAAAGTCACAGTACAACAGTATCTTCAACAAAATCTCTAATTTGGGGTTGCCAGTCACTGTTCCACCCCTTTCTCCTACTCCAGCTGTGCCAGCAAAGCATTTACTGAACTAAGCTGGCAGAAAGCTGACACTGACTCATGTTTACTGTTAATGCAATACCAGAAATGAAAATCACACCTCTTGGCATGCATTTTTTTTCCGTTTGCCTTGTTTCCTTTCATATACATTTCGTGTCATGGTTATCTTATTCTGCAAATACTCACAGACTGTTTTACAACTTCTCCCCACTCAGGAGCCACTCCATACTCTGGATTTTCTTTCAAGAATCTGCACAAATCCTTCAGAGGGGGAGCAAATGCACCCCCAACCTGAGAAGCAGAATATAGAAGTCAGTTAATATGTGACAACTGGTAAGAAAAAAGGCAACATTAATAGCTGACACTGTTTCATTTTTACCTTTTAAATAATACAGCACAAATAAAGCCTCACTTCAAATTATCACTGAGCATGATCCAGCTTTCGACTGATTCCTGGTGGTAAATGTGTACATGATTTGTTTTAAGTCTACAAAGTTCAAACTTACCTATTAAACTCAGTTTGAGACTTCAATATTTGACATTCCCACTGATGTTTAATAGTTAATGTTTATTTAGACATGCAATGAACGGAAGAGCAACCACACGAACAGAGAACAACAGTGGTCCAAGTATTACGAAGAAGGTTGTAAGTACAATCCTGTTAAACTTTTCCTTTATTCAATATATCAATCCTATTGTATCATCTCAGTGAAATTCTAGAGATACTTCTTTTAAGAAGCTGTGCCATCACGAAATAAGTTCTTGAGGTTTTTTCACGCAAAAAAGGCCAAGTTAAAATGCTAAACAGCATATCCTAATAAAAGCATATTAAGCAGGAAAGTAAGCTTTTAAATTAATGAGAGGTATTATTCAGATCCAGAAAGAAAAAAGGAAAAAAAATCCAGTTTCTGCTCAACTTTCTCTATAAACTGCAACTTAAAGTCATATTTTCTGGGCTACTTTTGGTCCCTCACCCCCTGCTACTCACAGTATGACAGAACTATAAAAGAAAATGAGATGAAATGAGTTTGGTGATGCAGAGAAGTTGGAGACAACTTATAAATGGAAAAACCGAGATTAATAAAGTATCCAAGTGCCAAGTATGGAGTGGAAATTTGAGGGGAACAAAGCCATCATGAAAACACAGGTTTTCACAGTAAATAGAGATCAGATCTCTCACTCCTTGATCCTCAACTTTGACAAGATCCCTCAGGGCAGAGCTTACTGAAGAGCAGCCACAGATTTCAGTTTCCAGAGACTCACAAACCATTCTGGTTAGAGCTGCTGTCTCAATACACTGAAGACATTAAAGACTCAAATTCTGCCTTGCTCTCCTGTACAGATGGACAAAGCTCCCGACCTTAATATAGCAGCATACAAAAAAACCCCACCCTGCTTCCCTTGCAGCTGCTCTAACAAAAAGAAAACCTGGCAGTGCCACAAGGGAAAGGGAAAACACTCCATACATGGACACAACAGCTCAGAGATTCCCACTGGACTGCTGCTCTGGTACTACACTGACATTGAAAGGCAACATCACACACATCTGGCCAGATCTGTTCAACAGACACCAGTAATGTTCTGCATCCTTTTCTTGAATATTGCCTTTAGCCTTCCCCAGAGCCTATTCAAATGCATTGTGCTGTTCCCAAGCTTTTATCACCTGTACAAAAATTCAATTCAATGCCTGCTCTCACATCTTCCACTGCTGCGTTTTTACACAAGAATTCCCCTTCTCCTTTTGTCCCCCTACCATTGAACCTAGAAATGTGACTGACAGCCAATACCTACTGGTGATCCATAAAGGGCAAATGCCAGACATTACTGAAAAAAGCAAAAAGCAAAATAATCCAGTACACAGGATTCCCTTAATTCCAATGGACAAGTTTCTCTGCTAGATATACTATATAATACAATTTTAATTGTGTCAAAAATAGCAATGAGAAGATTACAAACCATTTCAAACTCCTGACAAAGTTGCCACTTTGATCACATATTGTGAACACATATTTTAGTGGCCGTGCCTCTGAGTCACTGGCACAAACACTGCACCATCCCGAGTGTTCAGTTCTATCTGAACATAAACCATGTTTCTATCTGTATCTTACATATTTCCATAGTTGCAAAACATTTACCAAAAGATTGTAATTGACTTTTTTGCTCCTTGCCAAAACTTTAAACCAAAAACCTTTCATTTGGATACTGGGAACATTTTAGCAAGTGTAGTATATCAAGTTCTTCATCTGGAGTAACTTTTCATTTGGGGAGTATCAGAATGGGAACAGTGTCATGAATACCTTTCTTGCATTTCTTCTATTTATGAGCTGGACACGTTCTTCACCAGTTAAACTGTTAACATCCAGTTTATTGGGGTTTCGACAGCGGTGTCTTTTTTGTTTGGGCCTCCCATCATGCAGCTGCATCCTCTGTTATAAAGGAATTAAAAAGCCAATTATCTTTCTGATAAAACTACTTAAAAACAGTAAGATCTCTGTGCATTCTCTTGAGTCAGGCATTAACTTGAAGTCAACTTCAGAAATATTTTAATAACAATACCTATTTACTAATCACAATCATTTAATAAGCAGCCCAGTAAACAGCACTACATCATTTCTCTGATGCCTTTGCCCGTTGCTTTGTTTTACTAATTTTTCAGTTTTTAACAGTGCTTTAACTGTCTGGAACATTGCTGCTGTTTTGTATTATAACATCTTCATGGAGAAGTTCCATGATGTCACACACAAGATTTTCTTACATTCTGCTCAATATTAACAAATCTCAGCTTCAGAAGTAACATAATGAGAAGATCACACCCACACAAACATCACTACCATAGCACTGTAATGTAGGTATGAGACACATTCCACAGGAAAGTCTTTAATCCTCTTGCACATCACTGAATATGCTGTTACATATTTTTAGCTCCCATCATCGGTATCATGGTAATATGAGTTTTCTTATCCTAGATAATTTTTTAAATCCTAAGTGAAACAATGCGAAGATCAAATGTCTTGATTTAGTATTGGTTTTCTTGGCAATTACATTTGTGAGACAAAAGGAAGGCTTGCAGACCTCACATTGTAAAAAGAAATGGATATTTTCCTTTTCCTAAGTGGAACAGGAGAATAAGGAAATAATTCCCTGTAACACAGAATACAAACCCAAATACATCACATGAGAAATATTTGACTATTGAGCTAGGGAGAGGTGGAAGAAATACTCACAGGAATACAAGCTCCTGAATCTTCAACATACCCAGGATGTTCTTTAAGCCACCTTTCTAAATCTTTTCTTTTGGGGGCATCATCACCTGCAAGCCTTGTTCCATCTTTTAGGTTAATAACAGGAACTGGACTCTCTGCATCAAGCATGCCTTGGGACTGCGTGTAAGCGAGCGCCGGGTTTATTCCTGCAGCAACCTGACAGGAGTTAATACCTGGATTAACCTGGAGAAATTAAAAACATCTGACTTTCTGCATTGAAAACAAACCATCACAGTTATTTCATGTGTAAGTCAATGAAGGTCACAGTCCTGCAGATCACTATGGACACACTCAAGGACTTGGGCACTGCTCGTGCCACAGAAATCCCTTCAAGTCACTGCCCAATCAGGTCCCACAACAGATGTTACAGGACAGCATGTCACAAAGTGTTGCTATGTCAAGCCACAATTTTTTAATAATACACTGGTAAAATTCATCAGAATTAAAGTTACATTTTAAAAAGTTATCAATATTGAATATATCTAATATTTAATGACACTTCACCAAGCTCTCACCCGTGCAGTCATAAACTATCAGCAAAAAAAAAAAAATCCCAAACTCAAAAGCTTTGACTACAAGTTCTTGTTGAACAGGGACAGCTGGTCATGCTCAGTTAAGGCACTAATAATAATTTTGATCTTATTTTTTGGATACAAAATGAAGTTTACTTACATGGTTAGGCTGTTTATTTCTATTCATAAAGAGGACATCAACCCCCTCCACATTCTTCCTTCTTCCTCGTCTCTTTTTGACTACAGGCTGACTGTCAACTATGACTCCATTGGCACTGGCTGTTAAGTGACTGGAAGTACCTAATAAATGATGCAATAAAACTCGTGTCAGATGCTTATAAAGAGAAACATGTCTGAATAAAAAAATAAAATAAAATTACTTGAAACAGTGCAAGTGCATATAATTTCTACATGTAATAGCTAAGACAAATTGCCCTTTGTTTTATGATTGTTTAAAGCCTCGTGAATATCAGGCTCTGAAAGCCACTTTACTATGAAAATTTCATTACTGCCCTTCCACCCCCTCCAATTTAATCTGTACAGGGATGATAGCTGTTGAAAACTGTTGACATCACATACACAGAGAAGCAGACATCCCTAAATAAATGTTTAGCAAGACCTTAATGGTATGTTGCAAAATTTAAGCAGAAGCTGGCCTAAATTAAGCACCCATTTCTAATAATGTCAAGTATTTTAATCCAAATGTTAACTCCTCACTTCAGGCTCATTTTTATTTGTCAGAGTATACCTACTGTTATTTTGTTTTTTAAGTTCTTGGCTATAAATCAAAAATTGATTCTAGATTATTGTCCTCCACTGTCTCTTTATATGAGACACAAGAAAGATTATGAAGAGTGCAAACTGGCAGAGGCATAAATCTAGAACTCATCATTTAACTTACAAGTAGCCACATTAAGTTCTGAGTTAAAGTGATTACTGTCAGTGCATGGTGATGCACTTTATTAAAATCTTCTTGGAGGGGGGGTGTTTAGAGTGTATCAGGGCATCATTCTAATAAATGAATGTTACAGTAATTGACACTGTGATAAAGTATCAGGTGCTCCAAACTGGAGAGTGTCTCCACACTGGAGAGAATTTCTCCAGACTGCAGTTCAGAACAGCAACATTGCAAACATCTCTCTCCACTGCCAATCCACGGAGATCAACAGAAGAACACAGAACATTTAATACTAGATTACCCTTCTGCTCTCTGATATTTTATGTACCTGATTTGGGAAGTGATTTTGGGAAGTTGACAAGGCTGGTTTCTGAAGCATTCTGGAGTTCACGTAGCCGAGCCAGATATTGCTGCTGACCCAACGCACCCTCCTCGCTTTCAAATGGCCTTTTCTGAGACAGTCCCTGCTTCTGAAAAGTCAATTTCAAACCACCTTCCTGTTAAATAAATGCCAGGGTTAGAAGAGCTTCTGCTGAAGCAGAAATAACTACTTCATAATCAGGGTTTTCACATACCCTGAAAAAGTTATTCCAGAAGAATTGAGAAAGAATGAAAACACTGTGTTAGACCTTACACAATCTTGCTCTTCCACGTAAAACCAACATTTGAACAGAAATTTCATCTGAACTGAAAAATCCAGACACTGGTAAGCTGTTTACCTCCTGAATCCAGTCCTAGACCCGACTACAAGAGCAAACAGTCAGATTTTTATGTGCTACGAACAGGTCTCAAACTACAGACAAACAAAATGTTTGAAGCTTCTAGCCTGCATTTAAACCAGGAAATTTTCCTGTAATCCTCTAAAAGACCATGAAATAATAAAGTGTTTGCTGAAATGTTTAAAAAAAGCTGAACAGCAGAAATACCTTTTTATACTAACCAGATTTGTTAGAAACAGCATAAAACAAGCTGTCTGAGGAAGCATCAGCATGGCAAAAATTCAATTCAGAGAGAAAAATAATGATTTCTTCCAGTGGCTTACGCAAATTAAAAAAAAAAAGAAGAAGAAGAAGGAAAAAAGAACACATAAAAACCCCCTCCCTAAAAAGCCAAGCCCAAATCCCAAACACTCAGTGCCCCGAAGCAGCAGACCCAAATACCCACAAACAAGTGTGTGAAGGAAGTGAGAGTGAGAGCAGGCAGCCACTTGCAGGTAAAGCATGCCGCACACCGCAATCGCAACCAGGTCCTAGGGCAATAAAAATAAACATACGTCATTGATTTTCACTGTAAACTCCTTTTCTCGTACATGCTTCTTCACCTTTGACAGCTGGGGTGATTGGTCATATTCTTCTTTTACAGCTGCAAGAGGGGGTGTGGGGGCACTGGGCTCATTGTACTCTGCAGCTGCCCCTGAACTATCCAGCAGTTTGGTGGTGTAGAACGATGCCACTGTAGCGCTGTCGTAGCTCCTCCGGGCTGAAGGCCATTTACCTTTCAACACTGTCTGACAAATACTGTCAAGTCGGTTAATCATAACTCGATCCTAAAACACAGAGAAAATCATTTTGTAAGAGCAATGCTTACCAGCACTGTTACATTTATGTATTAGCTCTTAATTCTACAGAGAAGAAAAATGACAACATTTCTATCACTGGACTTGGACTTGAAGATTTTTAAGTTCCTGGATTTGTACTGATTCCCTGTAAGTCTGTGAAAGCCACCTCTGAACTTAATTTCACTATGTATCTATAAACAAACATGCAATCTCTCTCATCTGTACAGAGTCTGGCAAATGCTTGAAATACACTACCTCCCTGATTTTTAAAGGAAAGATACGGTAACTACCAAAGCAGTACTTGCAAGTGTGGCTTTGACTCACTGCTAGCAGGATCTGAACCCATGAGCAGCACCGTAACATACAGCAAATAGCATTTATAAAACTAAATCTACAGCCTTTTATTCATGTCTCCTTTTAGCTTCCAAAACCACAGTATTCCTCATTCCCCTTCTTTAGACACCAAACACAGATAACACTTCACACACCTCCATAACACAAGTCCCAGTAAACTCAGTCTCACTTCTCAAGTCCAAATAAACTCAGCTAAACACATTAAGACTACAGAAACTACTGGATTTTCTGATCATTCCACAGTCATTTGTCAAATAAACCTTGCACCTCTAAAATTACAAGTTCTGTAAGCAAACGCTTATTTCTGAATTCAACACTCTTCCCTATATTTGATGCAAGTCAACTTTTTACACTTTAAATGTAATTTTTCACAAAGTGCCAAGGACCTGTGACATGAAAGTTATGCTCCCCTTCAAAAATTATGAAAAGTACTACCTGGACTTAATGCCTGTTTCAGGAGCCAACATAACTAAAAGGTCCCGAAATTCAAATCCTGCAGCTATTTCCCCTGCTTTATCGTTTTAACACATTTAACAGAATACTAATGCCAGAGCCCACCTTCAACTACTACTTTGGTTTTCAAAGTTGCATTATAAACTTGCCTTTGGCCAGTAGGATGCAGCCAACATGTATCCACCTTGTAGGAGATAACTGGAATTTGGTGTCCCATTGTTCATCTGGAAACTGTCTTGTGTCTCGTCTTGTGTGGTGCTCAGAGAGGCCACACTCTCTTCATCATAGGCTTTTATATGTGGAGTTCCTTCTGCTAAATAAAACCATCAAAATCATTATGTTGTAAGGGAGTTAAACACTCACTTTAAGAGGTTCAGGAGAACAAAGCACACACAACAATGTTCAGAGAAAGTCCAAACACAAAGTTAAACTGAAGAATGAATCTCTTAGGTTTTTCAGGCCAATCCTTTTTTAGGGATATAAATTCCACACATATTCCTGTCAAGATATAGAACATTTAGCTATTTGGAAACAGACATGCTTCAGAGTAATCTAACAGACAGTCTTCACTTAACATATTTCTTTTGCAAGCCAACATTCACTGAAGTATAGAATTAAACTGAAATCAAAGGTGTCTATCACCGGCACATGGCAAACCTATTGGGATAGTACTTTAAAGCACAGCCCATTTCGTTTACTGCATGTTCCATGTCTTGAACATGTGTGCCTGCATAATTCAATTGTTCAATTTTTAATCACTGAGGATTTTTTCCTATTATCTTTCCAGTGTGACCTCTGAGTTTCTTGTATTTCTCTCATCATTAGTATTTCACTTTTGCCTCCATCCAGACAACAACGGAAGTTTCACTATGACATGGGAAAACAGTCTGAAACAACAACAAAAAAGCGTTGCCTGAAAAGGTAACTACTACATCACCACACAGAGTAAGAGGGTCAGCTCTACAGAAATCAAATTTGTCCTTAACAATAGCTCTGTACTGAGTCATCTGATAGAATCCAGCACTCCCTTCAGAGATGTTTCAAATGAAAGAAGTATGCCAAAGGGTCATTGCCACTGTACAACCAATGAAATAAAAAATTAAAATACAAATGAAGTTAAGTGAACTTTCCAGCATTTACCAATCTCTTCAACACCGACAGCAAAACTGCCGAAAAAAAACCAAAACAAAAAGGCCAACTGACTTATGGGATTCTGCAGTCCTAGGAAGGCAGGATTACTTGCCTAAACAGACTGGGCTGGCACAGAACAAGCCTAATATTTGGACTTGTAGTACACTTATGGTATCCACAACTCTATCTGAATATTTATGTTATATAAGCATTCCTTTGCTCTCATTGTTTCACTGTTCGCGTACAACTGTTTCCTCTGAAAATGTCCTTTCCCTGCTACACACAGCAGCGTGTTAGTAATTTTCTTTAAGTGGCATTTTACTTGCCCAGTAATCATTTCCCCAGTAAATTAACCCCATGGTTTCCATTTGTCATTTCCATGGACAAGAAGATCCATCTGATTAACACAATGCCTTTTTCCCTAAGGTATTGGAAAAAAATGTCTTCTTTACTTATACTTTAATCCCACTGCCTACCTTCATTTTCTTCCCTTCTCTATTACCATCGGTATCACACATTAGAGAAATCTTTCCACATTCTGACTTTCAATGGGGGAAGTACAGGACACTTCATAGCAGCAAAGAAAGGAGTGTATTAAATAATGAATGGTTAGGTTATTAAAACTTTAAATCACTTTATCAGAGGTTTTTGCTTCTAGTTTGAAGCTTTCACTGTGTCTCTGTGTTACATGGTCTTATGTGCTGCAGTCATCTCAGTCTTGCCTAAGCAAGTTTTTTTTTTATGTGAATGTTTTTAAAAGTGTTTAAGTGTTTGAAAATTTTCAGTGCAAGAACATTGTTTGGGCACCTCCAGTTCACAAGAGAAAGCAGCTGACATGACTCGAGTTTGGACAGAAGGAAGCTTGCAGGTTTCATGAAAGAACAATGAAGAAGCTACAAAGACAGGTGAGCAAGAGTGGAAAAAACGAACAGGGAAACCTAAAGAATCTGTTTAGAAAGAAAAAGAAACCATAGTAGGGAATACACACACACACAATATATCTCCAGAAAACACTGTCCATTCCACTCTCCCACACACAAACCACATGCACAGCAACCTTGCTTAGGGAGCCAGTCAAACCATCCTAAGTGCCTCACCCAAGGCACTGATATGAAGCAAACAAAAAGCAGTATTCCTGAAATTCTTCCAACTCATTTGGAAGAATCGAGCAAATATGTTTATTTACATTTACTTTACATTTAATAAAGTTTACTTCTGTGGGATTTAATAGCCTTTTTCAGACATTTTTCCATTAAGAATAAACTAGTTCAGTTAAGAGTTATACTGCAGAAGTAAGACTACACACATACCACGTTTTTGTGCCTCCTCTTCATCACTATCACTCTCTTCAGACGATGATGATGACGACGACGATGATGATGAGGACGATGAGGAGGAGGATGAAGATGCTGAAGAACAAGATGAAGATGATGAAGAGCTAGAACCAGATCGAGAGTGCGAACAAGATGAGGAAGACGAAGAGGATGAAGATGATGACCTGGAAGAACAGGATGATCTATCTGAGTCAGAGTCTGAGTCAGAGCTAGAGTCAGACCCCCTTTTGCTGACTCTCTGTTTTTTGGAAGCTGGGTTTGGAGTTAGAGGCTCTGTCCTTGCTGCCACCATGCGCCTGTCTGTCTCAGCCTTCACGCTAGGTCTGTGGTCTGTGATTTGTATCGGGGTGCCATTTTTGGGACTCAGAGGTTCAGATTTCAGTATTGTCTGTGTCTCCTCTGTAGACATAGATTCATCTTCAGAAGACTGAGGGTCCTCTTTCAGATTTTCATTTTTAGCTTTTGTGTCCTCAAAAGCATTCACTTTAGCATCTGACAGTCTTGACTGAGGTGTAAGAGGAGAAGCAGATAATGCCATCTGGTACTGGTGCAAGAGTGGAGTAGAAGTCCTCGAGAGAGCCACTTTGTTTTGATTATAGTTCCTCTGGGCAGACATAAACGAGAGTTCAGGATCACGAAGAATATGATAATCTGTCCTGCTAACTCCATGTTTAGCAGCTCCAATAAGTAAGTCCCTGTCGTGAGCCCCACATTCCCACCAGACAGGTAGGTCTGGGTTTGGCTGGCACAGCTTCAGTCGCTCAAACAGCTGGGGGTGCCTGAGAGCCTGTTCTCGCACTTTCCGCAGGAGCTCGATGCGGTACAAAGTCCGGGAAGCGCGTTCCTCTGTGATGGGCTGGATAAAAATGTTTGGGTCCACGAGTTCTGTATTAGAACAAAACAAATGAGAATCTGCCAAAAACACCAAAGCGGTACTTTAAGCAGATGACTCTGATCAGTTAATATGTCTCACCATTATAAGCTTTCAATTTTACTCTCAACATGCTTCCTTAATTCCTCCTCCCCTATTTTTATTTTCCAACACATGAAAGAAAAACCTTTTCAAGGTAAGCACTGACAACACAAATTTAGAAAGTAAAAACATGCATACCCACCTTCTTTTGAGGGGAGACGACAGACCCTCCTGCACATTGACATAAATGCATACAGGTACTTCTCCAAGCTCTCATCAGTTTTCTTGTGCAGCCGAGCCATTGCTCGAAACTTGGTCCAGTCAAATCGTCCCCTTTCAGGGTCAAACACCACTCCAAACGTGGACACGACTCTGTAAAAGTCAGCTTCTTCTCTTCTTGTCCATCTTGGCCAGCAAGAAAAAGATGTGAAATTCTGTCATTTTCTTCACTATTTCACACATTATTATGTTTTTACCATTTTTTACATAAGGGCGGATTGAAAAAGCATATTTGCATGCTGCACATACCTTTGCTGTCTTTCAATCTTAGCAGCCATCTTTGGATTTAGTGCAGCTTCTTCATATGGAGGCTGCATCATACTGGTTTGTACTGGGAATGTCGGCTGGATCTGCTGGGCCTGCCTGTTTTTACTTGTTCGTTGATAAGCTGTTATCAGGCGGCGCAGACGCGTTGTTAAGGCAGACTGAGTGGGCCAATAGATTTTGTCCCCTTCCATCATTTGTCCATCTATGTGAAGACCAAGTCATGAGAAAAATAAAGAATCATTGCTGGTGTCTATGGTTCTACACTAGGCAATCTAACTACATTTTAGCTAAGAATCACAAGAATTAAACAATTCAAAACACAAAAGCAACTGGCTCAGATTTGAAGTTTTATGGATTACCTCCATCTGCTATTACTAGATCACCTGGGGATGAAACATCATCCTGTGAAAAAACAAAAGTGAAGCACAATTTAAAAATATAGCCCTCTCCAGAGATTTAGGTTAAACTTACGTCTTATAACAATTTATCAATATGACAAAGAATAAGCGTAACAAATAGTTTGGATAAATGGCTAACAAGGCATACAACAGAACCATGCAACAATTCCCTACCATTCCCACCCACCCAGACAACTTCAGAAACACATGGAGTAAGCTTATTTAGAGAAATACAGGAAAAAATGTAGTAATTTACTCAAAAAAAAGGTGGAAGTATTACCAAGTGCCTAAGTGAATGAGAGTTAAAAGGAGTTATTAATTCGTGCCTACTGTACCTCTATGTCATCTTTAAACATTGCTGGTGCCGGTTTATATTCTGGATCCTCTACATCCCTGTTAAAATTTCAACACAAAAGAAGCCATTTTAGTAATATTTTACACTACTAATTGAAAAGTTCTTACACTCTTTTCAATTAGCAAAACTGATTTAAATTTAGTAAGATACTGTATTTAATTTTCTGTTTGAAATAAAGAAAATATTTCATGGCAGCTTTGGCCTGAATCCTGCTCCCCCCAATTCACTGTCTCATTCAAAGGTATTCTTTATGACCACGACTAAAAACCTCACTGATGAGGCAATGAATAAAAGCAGTTTTCTCTTTCAACAGTTATCAGTAATTCTCACATTGATCTACTGGGGTCACTGGTCAGCTACACAAGACTAAGACACCAAAAGCTAACCTGAAATCAAGTTAAACAGGTCTGTATCACTCCACCTCTGAAGGCTTTTGCACTTCAGCGTCTAAGTAGTATTACTAAATTAACACAAGGTAAAATCCTTGTTAGTAACAAGTTGCTGCATTTTTCCCCTAACTGGGAGATCCCAAACTTCAATGGTTCTGTAATACCATTCCTCTCTTCCACTCTACGGCAGTAAAATCAAAGTAGTATTCCTCACAACAATGACATCAAACTCATGTAAAACCAGTTAGGAAGAGAATAAGGTACAGTGTAAATTCAAATTTGCTTGCTTTGAGGCCCCAAAACATTCCCTTCCATACCCATCCATATAATCATTTGCTCTCTGTTCAGCAGCAACTGCTTTCTCATCTGGTTTTCCAACCCTTTCCAAGAAGCAAAGAGCTGGATCTGCTCTGATAGTGTTGTATTTTTCATAGCCTATAAAGGAAAAAAAAGTGGCAAAAATTCAACTTCCAGAATAAACTATATAAAAAAAAAGTGTAGGGTGTTCTTATATTGAGGGGTGGGGAAGCACATACACAGTCACCCTCATTACTCACCATGTTTAAAAACTCCAATTAGAAGAGATTTATCTGCATCTGCATCCCACCACTCAGCAGGAACTTCAGAGTGATCTGGCTCAGGAACCCAAACATCAATTTCACTAAAGAGAATCACCAAGAGCATACCAACATCAACAGAATTCAGAGGAAGAAATAAATTTTTATATTCCCTTAGTACATTTCTACTTCATGTGGGACTTTAAACTTCTCTCTCCAAGCACACAAATACAATAAACCCCTAAAACCAGCAATACAAAATGCCCAGACAGCTTGGTATTTTGTATTTGAGAGACCAGTAACAGGGAAAGAATACAAAAGCAAAACCAGTACACAACATTCTTCCTCTCTCAGTGAACTTCACCAACTCCCAGCAGTCTGTGCTTGCACAACTTTGCAAACTAAGGATTATCTGTGTTAGTTTTTAATAGCATGAGAGGGACTGTTCTGTCACTAATGTTTCTGAATCAAATTACAACTTTCTATCTGCCACAAGCTCCTGTAGCAGTGAGTTCAAGAATTTCCAAACAGCAATACTTGCATTAAAAAAAAAATTGATAAAAAATAAAGACATTAACAGAATACACAGAACATAATCAAAAGCATGGGAAACCCTGCCAATTAGCACGTCAACTACATAATTCTATCTTTCACTAACTTTTTCAGCCTATTTGACTCATGTTGTTTTAGTTAATATAGCTAGACTCCTAAGAGGAATCAGGACTTCCTCATATCAAGTTGATGAGGTGTTTAGTAAACAAAGAGAAAACAAAAACATATTCCTCACAGCCTAAGGATAAACACATTTAGTTCTAACATTTCTTATTTAGGTCTAGGCAGATTTTTGAATTTTCATCTGACATTTGAAATAAACAAGCAAAAATACTCTATCTATAGTTCACCTGGCATCAATTCCATCAAAGACCTTTTGGAATTCATTACCAATGACTTCTTGTTTTAAGTAATACAGCATTCTTACTCGAAGTAAGACCCTAAACAAAGAAAAAGAGAAATACAAATATTAGAACTCTAAAAGCTTTCAATAGCTGTGGATCGTTTTGTTCTGTCTTTTGTAATACTAGAGAGATTTCAAGTAATTTTCCTAAAACATACTTCATTCAGTTTTAAAGGGGGGAACATCCAGCTCAGGTGACCTAAGAGCTTTTATTGCCATCACATTTACAAATTGTTTCATTGCAAAATTTCTTCCAAATCCTGAAGAGCAGGGTCAGCAGAACACTCTTCACTTGCTTCATAAAATACTGCTAAGAACAAACTGCAATTTCCCTTTTCCTGCTTAGAACATGCCCTTAGAGAGGACTGAGTCAGCTTACAACGAACATCCTCCCCTTAACCTTTCCATTCCTTCTCACTCACAATTTGGTGCACGACCCCAATGATTTCTCCATACTTTACCTCAATTCTTGAATACAGCTGTATGAATTGTCCAAGCAGAACATGACAAATTTGCTACAGAAATATAATTTATCTAAACCAAGCTCATTCACTGCCATGAATGACTAAGCTTTCACAAGCTGGTAGCTCAGATTCTCTGAAGCCTAAAAAACATGCCAGGGAAACAGCATGGAAGACTGAGGGGCAACAACTTTAGTGCTTTCAGTCTCTTTGATAAGCACTCCCACTCTTTAGTCCCTTGGCTGCTGCAAGGCATCCCAAACATGTTAGCAAGAGATCTCTCCACAGACAAAACCAGTTTCCTTAAAAATTGTAACAGAATTATTTTACATGTGAAATCATCCATTCACCTCCAAATACACTATGACCTATTTATTCTAATCAAACCAACACCATTAAAACTTGTTTCTTCCTACTGCCACAACTGTTCTAAAGTCTTCTAAGACACTGAGAAATTAGAAGAAAAAACAAACTTTAAAAAAAAACATCAAAAGACATTCACACTTCAGCTACTGCTTACTTGTTGCAATGGTGTTTTATGTGCTTTTTGTATCCTTCATCTTGCAACAGATGTTCTGGATTATATTTTCGAAGCCATTCCGCTTTGTGTATATCAAAAGTGCTAGCCTGGGTCTTCACTTTTTTTCCTTTTCTTCCTCTAGGCACAGGGGCTGATAAGCCTATATAATATAAGACATTAAAGGTATAGATATGGATGCCCATGATTCTTACAGCTCCTATATCCTATACAGGTATTGTGATCGGCAGTGCAGGAACAACATCAGGCTCTGGACATGAGTCTTTTTGTGTCTCAGAGCATCTCTGGATTACACATAGCCAGCAAGGACAAAATAGGAGAGGGGGGAAAAGAGGAGTGTGTTGTCTGTCACCTACTATGAAACAGAATAGGTTCTTATGAACTCAAATGAAAGCTCACACTGAGCACCATTTGGGTAAGCCATCAAATCCAAGGCAAAGCACAAGTGACACTTGAATCAGCTGAATTGCGTGTTTGACGTAAATCCCATTTATTTCAAGTAGATGTGTTCAGAGAGGGTTTTTAGCTGTTTTTATCCCAGTACCACAGTCACACATATGAAGCTGTTAAGTGCAGAAACACGTTAAGTCCTTACCGAGGTGGTTCTGTAACTCTCGTGTTTGCCCATCCTCTGTTGGGGTGATGAGATCCCATATAAAACTCTTTATTTTCTCATCCCCTCTGTAGTGAACAAGACAATAGGCTAATAGGGCTCGGCAAATTATCTCCACATCCTGTTCATTCAGTTGCCTCTTGAAGCGACCATGGGACAGGATTTCTCTCCATCGACCCCACCTAGTCCAAAGTGAAACACAAATCAGCACCTGGAAGTGAAACACTGGCGGAGCCTACAGACTTCTCTCACAAAAGGGAATTGTTCTCTAAAATACTTAGCTTTCAACTTTTTTCTTTCAGCTTAAGTTACTGAGTAGAAATAAGAAAGTAACGCTTGCAACGTAACTCCATCTGATCAAAACAGAATTTTAAACAAAAAGTGCCTCTTTACAAAAAACAAGGATGATTGTTGTAGACTTCAAAGACACAAAACTGACGGGAACTCATTCTGACAAGAATGTTGTTATTTTTCTTGTAAGACGAGTGAGAGAAGACCTAAGATTTGATTTCCAAATCAACTTATCTGATTTCAGTATGCTTAAAATAACTGGTTAGATTCTCAGTTCCTATTTGTGCCTCACAGAAGTGCAAGATGTTCTACAATTATGAAAATCAAGTTACCTACCAAGGCTTTATTTCAGACGTTTTTTAAGGAGTCTTGAGCCTGCCTGCAGCACTTACTGTAATGATTTTTAGAAAGACTCCTGTAGTACCCATGTTAAATGCTATAATGTCATTTGAAGAAAGATTTTCACCCTTCTTTCTTAATGTTTCTTTAATTGCAAATTGTCAGGAAGATTTATACAGGGTGAAAGATAAATTCCTGTTCTAAATACATTCTCTGCACACACACCAGATTATTGCCAATATAGAGTTAAGTTATTCCACAAATACAATTTAGTACATGGAAAAAAGGTATGTTTAAAACACTTCATAGCATGAAGAAGGATGTACTCCATACCCATAGACCAGCAAGTTCTTCTCCACCCGGAAGCACTCTGTCCTTCCATAGCCATTGGAACGGTCACACGGCCTGCGGAGCTTTGGTTTTTCATCACCCTCACTCTCCACCTCAGACAGCTCTGCCAGCTCATCTTTTGTAGCACTGAAGGGCCGTGTTTGTTTCCTGATTCTTGGGGTATCGATAACCAGGCTGTTCTGCAAAAATTGCAAACAAACCTTGTGAGAGAAACAGTTGGTGAGGTTTTTTTAAGTACACGGCTTCAGTTCAGAAACAATTCCTACCTCTTGTCATTCACAGCTATTTTGTAAAGACATCACAGTGAACACCCATGGAGCAAGTAAAACATTTTGTGGTATTTAAGGCAACAAAAAATGAGTTTCATATGCTAATGCCAGTACATCAGTTATAAACAACACAGAGTATCTCATCTGAATACTTACACAGACTGCTCTGCAGGCTTTGTGAGAGAAACGGGGCACTGAAACCTTTTTGAATCAAATGCATGGGGAATGTCTTCAAGTATAGGATTTCACAGATTTCAGCATTATAAGATATATACAGGTCGAGGATTTACAGACAGAGAAAAGCGGCAATCAGAATAATTCCATACTTTCAATCATTTTCAGGTCTTTGATAAAAATCAAAGACTTCCAAACTTTTTTCAGAACAGCAGGGAAATAGGAAATACTACAGCCATCAGCAGGCTGACTGCTCATGCACAAATCAGCCAGCACAAAAAGTCTGATTTGTTGAAATATTTATTAAAAAGCACCAGAAATCCCATACCTGCAATTTCAGAATTCAACAGCAAGCACGGACTTGAAAAAACAGACATTAAAAAAGTACTTACTCTACCACTGATAGCATCGATATCTATTTCTGCTTTTTTGGCCCATTTCTGCCAGAAGTTGGGATCATCTAGTGAAATATCAGTCCTGTTTCCAGATGCAACAAAACTAGCCTGTAATAAATAAAGCTAAAGCTTACCAACATCATACATCAAAAGTTTGCAGTTTGCCTCAGTCCTGTGAAGATTGCATGACCTTATTTCATCAAAACCTCCCAAGCAGCTGTTAAGACCTTAGAAGTTACTTACATGGCAAAGCAACTCCAAAGTTCTCCTCCCCCTTAATTTTTAAAAATCAGATCCATAATATATCAGAAAAATCTAATGAACTTTTATGCACCATCAGGAGAGAAGAACATTAAGCAGCAAGATTCTTCTGCTTCTAAGTCTGAATCTAAATTACTCGAATGGAAGAAAAAAGAATCTTTTGAAGAGGCTTATCAGCATTTGGGGATTTCATCTCATGCAGAAGTACTCGCTTGAGGGAAATTTCAAAGGGGCGTTTAAGCTGCCAACAATCAAAGCCTGAGTGCATGGAATAGGCTTAATTTCAGAAGGCATTTAAAAAACCCTGATACACTGCATTTGGGGAAAGAGTAAATATATATAACAATTTCTAACTCTTCTGGTAAAAAGAGAGTGACGACGATCTTTAGAAACCTACTTCTTATTTAAGCCATAATCAGCAAGATGTAAGAAAACCTAAATAAACATATAAATAAATAATATTTTTAAATATTGCTTTTTAAGAATATAAATATACATTTACTGTATTTCATGTCTTCCTTTTTCTTTGCCTTTTTAATTCTTTTCGAATTCTCACAATTGCATTCACGAAGTGCCCACACCCCAAGCTCAGTTTTACTGCTTGATATTTTACACTCTCAGCCCCCTTCCCATGTACATATACGTATCTCCACTCACTGCTATTTTAGGAGGTTTCTTATTTTGCTTTCCCAATTCTTACCAAAAAAGCTCAAGGTTCAAAATATATCCTTTCTTTATGCATTTTTAGAATAAGCCTGACAATTTTTAACCTTATTAATTATTGTCATATATATTTTCCCCTGCTCTTAAAGTATCTAAATACAAATAGATCTATAAACAAATTTGTTTTAATATTCTTGGTTAATGCAGCTCTTTATATCTCACACAACCCCCAGCCTTTTCCAAAGCAGCACAGATCCATTACTCATCTTTGCTCAAGCATGCTCCTTGCACCTGGCATTTACAGAATCTGTCGGTGCAAATCTGATCTTTTATGTGCACGTTAACGTAAACATACAGATGCAAGAACCCAAAATATGTATCTAACACACCCACCCATTAACCACAAGTAAACGTAATTTAAAAATAAGGCCTGAACTCTTCAACATCCAGTCACATTTACAGCTCTTCTTTACTGCCACAGAACACCCTGCTGTTCTGCACCTTGGCAAACGTGGAGCCTCTTCCCTCGGATTCAATGGTGATCGTTTTAGTCCGACGCTGCAGAATCTGGTCAATGTCTTCCTCACAGAACTTGGAGCCTTCATCCTCTTCATCCATAATGGCACCATAGGCACCTCTTCGAAGCAAGTCTTCTATTTCTTTTTTGGAGAGTTGTTGGATCTGAGCAAATAAAATCAGGTTTAGAGAGTCAAGAAAAAAAAACCCTGAAGTCTTTTCTCTTCCTCTTTCCCTTTCCCATCTTTCTACAACCTAACTGTGCCTTGTGATTTATAAGCCTAAATCTGGAGTATTAAAAGCTAAGAAAAAAGTCTAGCTGACAGCTGAAATAATAAATTAGGTGGTTACAGTACACATTTTTACAAGTATGCCTCTCTTTTGCTTTGGCTATTCTTAACACCACGATACGCAGGTTTAAAAAAATTACCTTAAAATTAAAGTAACACATCATATTAATATGAGAAGATACAAGGAAACAAAGAGAAACCTTTCTCCTTGTTTTAACTGTGACATTATCTACGCTGAACTTTATGAGGCAAGAAACAGTGAAAGACTTACCAGAGTAACTGACTATATTTAAAATTCTATCAGCTATATTGCTAGTCCACATCAGAAAACAGAATGGAGATGCATATGACAGGAAAAGGGAAAAGTGGTAGCTTCTATGATTTAAAGTAATTCCCACAGGATTACAAAAGCAAAAGGAAGGCTATTTCAGGAAATAAATCTACATACACCACCAACACTGTTTTCTCTTCCACTCATACTCTGCAAGACAGCCTTATCCAGTCCCAGCTTCAGACTTGCTCTGTCAAACATCTCTCTCTCATAGGAATTACGTGTAATCAGCCTGTAGACCTTCACTGCTTTGTTCTGACCAATCCTGTGGCATCGGGCTTGAGCCTTTGGAAGGATGGGAGAAGGGCATTTAGAATTTAGATTTACCTAGGAATAAGACACTGATTTTTAAAAACCTGTTTTCTGTTGTAGCCCAAGCCAAAAACAAGAGCATGAACTCAAAAGGAGTCAATACACATTTAAGCAAACAGAAGCTATCAGACATTTTCCACGTTATGAATAGTTTTCTAAATAGTGTAGTAAGTAAAATGCAGATGAATAACCTGTGCTGAATGGCCCTGACTGGTACGTCCCTTGCAGTAACACCAGGTAAAAAGACCCGCTAGCTCCTAAGTTATCTGATCTCCAGATACAAACAGTAAAGGAGTTGCAACTTGAGAATTATTTCAATTTCAGCACCCAATTCCTAGATTTGATTAATTCACTTTTTCCTAATGCATATTAATCCTTTTCTGTATATTATGTTTCAACTGAACACCTCTATTTCCATAAATTGTGTTAGTCAGTACATGCAAAATACAGCCCCCGGATACACAGTGTCACCAATTCTTAAGGGTTTTATCAGCTCACTGACTTTACCTGTGTTGTATTTTTCAAAAGTAACCAATTTGAAAGAAAAAGTTCCTTACCAAATGAAATCTCTTCTGAATAGAAGACCTCAAAAAACTTTAAACGCACGCCTTAGAAACATGAATGTTTTAAAATTATGTGTGTTCAAACAGAGACAATATTCAAAGTGACGACATTTTCATCCATCGGCTTTAATTAGGGCTCACTACCACGCTCAGTGAAATTTACCTGCAGATCATTCTGGGGATTCCAGTCAGAATCAAAGATGATGCAGGTATCTGCTGCAGTCAGGTTGATGCCCAGGCCCCCGGCCCTGGTGCAGAGGAGGAAGACGAAGCGATCCGAGTCCGGCTTGCTGAAGCGGTCGATGGCAGCTTGCCGGAGGTTCCCTCGCACGCGCCCGTCGATTCGCTCGTACAAATACCTGCAACGGCCACGGCCACAACACACAGAGCATTACAAATGCTTTGATAATTCAAGGGTTGATTTGAACAGATCTACTGCTCACATATTTATTCCTTACAGTGAATGGAAGTGATAAAGAATAACTCTGATTAGCAGTGGGTAACATAACCAAGAATCACGTCAGAACTCGCATGTCTGCAGCACCAATACACATCAGCAAGCCCAAACACTGAGCATTTTAAGACAAGTTCTTCTGTATTTTGTCCACTAAGCAACTACCTGATTATACATGTATTACTGTGGCACTTAGTTGCATTAAAACACACCCTAATCTGAAATCCCATGTGGACACTCAAGTTTTTCACATATTATCCTTGGATATCCCTGTCTAGGGTCACAGAAGCAGGACAGTGGACTCTTGTATTATATACCAAATTGTCTGAACACATTAGGGGGAACCAAGTAATCAGCAGAAAGCAGAACTTGGTGAGCTGTCATTGGACAAACTGCATATTGATTCCGTAAAGCTTAAGAGAAATGGAACAAAAATGACATGACAGCACCTCTAAGAGTCTTTACCAACGCTTCCTAGCCTTAGCCCAGCAAGTTTTCAAGCCTGAAGTAAAACTGTCATTTGTTACCTTTGACAATTACAAAGACTGCTTTGAAACTTCTGAAATCAAGTAAAATGCTTAAAAAGGGAGCAAATACTTCTGTACTTGTAAACTGAATAAGATGTTGAATGTGTATCTAGTAGTCAAAAAGCCTCACAACCCTTTTTCTTCTCATCAGCTATAAAGTGGCACAGCAGATAATCCACAGGACCACAGGCATTCTGGCAGGCAGCCACGTATCTCCTAGAGGCCTGAATTCTGTTAAGTGCTAAGTCTGATCATTTGTGCACTCTAGCATTTCTAGTCAAATGCTAGAGCAGCACAGAGCAAATTTCAGCTTCTACGGATTTTGAAAGATTCCACCTGTAGATATGATTCACTGGTCTAAATGTAACAATGTTGCAGAAAAAGGAATATTTTCCATACTGAATTATAAGTACTACTATGAAGTTAAAATTAATTTTTTAAAATAAAACATAGAAACTGTTGCACTCCCTGTTGCAGTTCAAACAGCCTTAATGTAAAACTATCACCAAAAGTGGTATTAAAATAATCTACTATCCAGTATTCCAGTATCCACTGCAGGAAGGCTTAACGTTAATAATTTTTGGTTTTCAACATGTTAAATCTGTGTTACTGTGATGTAGTTCACTGACAATTACACACTTCAAAGCAGTATGTACACTGCAACAAATCCAGCAGGAAAACAAGAACTATGCCTTGTTATAGATTTTCAGGTTGAAACAGCAACTACTAATTGTAACCAAGTTTAAGGTTTAAGCTTTTATGCATTTATTTAGTCACATGCTCAAATAAGCATTTCGTTTCCATGGAGTCAACAGTCAGTAACAATCAGAGGGTGCAATTACATGTGAGGGCCAAAGCCTGCCTAAGGAGCAGGTTTATGGCTGGCAGCTCAGCTCTGCTGCAAAATTCAAAGCAGTCAATTTAGGAAAGATAGGAAGAACATTTGCACTTTTACATTAATAAAAAACACATCTCCAGGTGTTAATCACTTTGTGTTAATATTCCTTTGGAAGTAAGGAGCTGTATCTTGGATCCATCTGGTCCCAGTTCAACACTGTGTAAGTGAAGAACACATTCAGCACTTCCTGGGGTTTGGACAAGCAATGATAAGCTTGAACTTACTTGGTTTCTGACAGAAAATGTAAAAACAGTATATACATAATTGAATGTTTAATGGAAAAAGCAACAAACTGAAGGCACACAGTTTAGTCAAATTGGACAACCTCTCTTTTAATTTTTCTCTGAAGTTTTTAATTAGCCGGTGAACAAATGAACACAGAACACAAAGTTTCACACTGATTAGCAAACAAAGAAAACAGCTTTGGTGTGCTGCTGTCATTAATCCTGCACTAGCATTCACACAACAAGATATTACAGGGTACAGAATATGAATCTTACCTTTTATGTATAAGGTAATCCTCCAAAATATCAAGGCAGCGCACCATCTGAGAGAAGATAAGGACCTTGTGGCCTCCTGCTTTCATTTTTGGAAGAAGCTTATCAATAAGAACCAATTTCCCAGCAGACTGAATCATTGCTTGCAGGTGGAAGTCAGGAGCACTCGGACTGTATGTTTCTTTAAACTCTCCAAGGATCTTCTCTTCAGCACCTATCAAAGGATGTATTTCCGTATCTATAGGTGTACCTACACAAATATCTCCACATATATTCAAAAAAGCCACCAAAATCAGTGCTGTACTCTAAATATCCCCCTTTAGGCACTGATGGAGACAGAAGAGAGTTCTGGATGGATCTGAAGTCTAAGCAAGAACATCTATTTTTATCAGCTTTGAAAACAAATCTTAAGGTTTTAAGAAGAACACCAAAGAAAAAACACCTGGAATGAGGTGAACCCCCCTCCTCCAAATTTCAAAAACTGAAAAACTTATTCTCAAGTATTATGTAAAAAAAACCACTAAAAAAAAAAGTTATTTTGTCTTTGAGGTATTTTAAATGGGTCATGAGAATTTGAAAATAACCCAGTATTTTGAATACTACTTCTGAAACCACAGCCAAAACTTTTGGAGGGTAAAGTTTATTTTCTGACAAGTCAGGAAAAACATCAGTTATTAGTAAGTGAGAAAAGCAATGAAGACTGACAGAGATCATGTAACTTGAAAGAAGCACTCATTTTAAAACTTAGACCTTAAAGTTCTTATTCATACAGCTTTTAAAGAGCTGTACCATTTCCATCAGATAATTGCTTCTAAATGTTCTGTGAAATCCTACAGAACAAGTTCAAGCTTCAGGCCTCAAATATGCAAATGTCTCACAATTTTGTCTTGTAACTACCAAAAAAATGTTTCTACCGAATCCAATCCCTGGAAAATCTGAAGAAAACATTGAAGAATTATTACAAAATGCTTACATATTTTAAATAAAAATAAAAAAGTTTAAAAAGAATCAGTCCTTGTCCTGTATTTACCTTTGATGAGATAAGGGTGATTACAACACTTTCTGAGCTCCATCATAGTGTTAACCAGATTGGGTACATTTGCCTGCCCTGCTCCTTTGGATAAGAAAGCAAAATTTTTCTCCAAAATCGCTCGGTAATATTTCTTCTGAATATTAGTTAGTTCTACTTCAATTATGGTTTCCTCCTTAGGAGCCAGCTTTTTTTCTACATCTTCTTTTAATCTCCTGAGCATCATGGGTTTCAGGATAGCTTGTAGTTTCTGAACCTAAAGGAAGCACAACAGTTTGTTGGAACATAAAAAGGTAATACTGCAGCTCAATTAAAAGGAAGTCCCTCTTAAACACTAAAGCTCAGATGAACTTATACCTGCTCCTCTGTTTTAAGGTCTCCGAACTCTTGCATGAATGTAGATTCAGCAGGAAAACGCAATGGTTCCAGGAAATGAAGGAGGCTAAATAATTCTTCTACTGTGTTCTGCAGTGGGGTACCTGTTAACAGCACTTTATGCTCCTAGAAAAGGAAAAAAACCCTTAGATAACCTTATCTGCACACATTTGCAAAAATGTTTAAGTCTGAGCATCAAAACCCGAAAATACCAGCTCTGTGTGTCACCAAGTATACAGGCAATAGAGATAAGCAGATTTATTAAAAACCACTAGTAAGTATTTTCTAGTAGCTTTTCTTTAAATTTTCTCTTCCTACATCTGTAATGAAGGAAGGAGTGAACACTTTGACTTTCCCTGTAATATTCACACATTTATAACCCTCCCTCTCTACAGTGTGAAAAGTACACACTAAGCATGCACCAGAAAGCAATTTGGATGACTTCTGAGAACCCACAGGAAAGTAATAATGAAGCAATAAAAAAATACAAAACTAGTGATGCTGCATCTGATACATGGTAGTACCTGCTTTTAGAAATCTTTAGCTGTATAAAATAAAATCTTAACTACTGGACTAGACAATAAATCTGTTTAAAATTCTACTACTTGTTTGCTTTTATTGTTAAGTAACTTGCTTAAAATACTTCCCAGATTTTAACACATTGCACAAAAACTAAAGCAAATTTGAAATGATATTTTCACCCTAATCAAAACAAAAACTATACAATAGTATCATCAGAAATAGATTATGCTTACAGTGAGAACTTGCCACATTTTGTTTAATCAAAAATATACCGGCATCAGCTATCAAAACCACATATGTTTGACGAGTATCAGGAACAGTTATCTCTCAAGAAAGACTGCTTGAGAGGTCTTTTTTTGGCATGTAAAGCAAATTTTTTATTTATTATCATACTACACTGAACTAAAATCAAACCCAAAAAAGTGAACTACAGTTACTCACAAGGTTCATTAATTTTAGTCCTTCCAAAAGTTTGCAGTTTTTATTCTTCAGTCTGTGAGCTTCATCAATAATAACACACCGCCACTCGATTGCATTTAATTCTGGACACCCACCAAGAATCATTTCAAAAGTTGTGATAATGGCCTGGAACCTGTAGGTACCTCGAACAATACGGCCCTAGAAATTCATCAACACACACAGATTTGTTACATTCCCTCCCATCTACTCAATTTACAGATTTTGTTGTTGAAATTTTGCCAGGAGCCAGACACTGGATTTTACATTATAAATTGCTTTGTCATCACATTTATTAGTCTTTGTAACTCTCTAACTATTACTAATGAGTATTCATGGACCCAAATCCAGTATTATCTAACCAACAGTAAAATTTTAACCACTTTTGAATTACAGATATAACTATCTAATAGAACTGTTTCAAAAGGTGCATGTAGATAAAACCCCATTTTTAACCCTGAGAAAATCTGAAAAGAGTGACAGGAGAAATTCTACAGTCAATCAATCAAAATACATGATGTTAATACAGCTAGCAGTCATACAGTAAGTAATCCCAGCATCACCTGAGAACTAAATGAAAACTTTTTAGCCAGCTTACTCCATTGGTCTGACAAGGAGAATACACAAGGCCTTCAGCAAGGCAGTATAGAATAACTCACTAGACAAACAAGATGTCATTTTGATATTTAGCACTAATTAATCAGAAGTTCTCAGCTTTATCAATTTTGAAGAAATACCATGACAATTTAAAAAAAATTATGCACAATATATAAAAAAGGGAAAAAAAACCACATTCTAAAATAGTCAGATTTCAAGGCTTTTTCGTGTCATTTAAGGGTATGTATTTCAGACTGAAAAGCAAACTGTACACAGTTAACACCAGTAAAAGGAAATCAACAGCTCCATAAAGGTAGCAGAGCTTAATCAGTATTATTTTTTTCTCCCTGCTCTTCAAATTCAGGACCCAACTGCAACCATCTGTGTACACTTTAATCTCGACAAGAGTATCAGCGTCACTGCTATTCAATTGCAAAATTACTCAGCACAGTGAAAAAACACACACATCTTGCTGCAAACACTGCCACTGAATTTACCCAGTAAGCATTTGTCAAAGATGCTCATAGGTAACATCCTGCAACGTCAAATGACTTTCACCAAGATAAACACACAGGTATGGTCAAACACATTTGTCATTACTGGCACCTGAACCACGTTTTGGGTGAGCTATTGCACACAAGTGACGTTACAATACCTGGGAGTCCCTGAAGTACATCTCATACTGCTGAATCATCTGCCTGCTGATCATACTTCCATGGTACACCACAACATTCAGGTCAGTCCACGTGCGGAATTCTCTCTCCCAGTTTGTTATAGTGGACAGCGGAGCTATGATCAGGAAAGGGCCTCTTATACCAGTCAGCAGGATTTCATACAGGAATGTAATGGACTGAATGGTTTTGCCAAGGCCCATTTCATCTGCTAAAATGCAATTTCGCCTGAAAGCAAAAAATATTTATTTGCAATACCATCAAAGAAAGTACAGACCCTAGAGCTGTTACTAAAATGAACAATTTAAAAAACAAAGCTCAAACATACCAGGTTACAACAACAGTGAAAACTGAGGCACTGCAAAAAGATCCTTGCAAGTGTTCCCTGGTTAAGGTGAAAAAATTCTCACAAAACTTTTGTATAAAGCTTTGAATCAGGTTTAGCACTATCAAAACCTGAGAATGGAATGTTCTGTGAAGTTCTCCTACAAAAATATTCCAGAAGTATTCTTTTGGGACTACCTGTGCCCTAATTACAGGAATTTAAATTAAGCAGGTTTCGTACATGCACATTCACCTTGACAAAACTGCTAGAAATTAATGAAGATTCCCTAGAAATCACAGATGGGAAGTATCCCAGCTACACTCACATGAAAGGAGTGCGTTAGAGCATCATTAACAGATTTTCCTTTTTGATTCCAGACAGACAGATGCCTATAACTAAATTACTCCATGAAGCACCACTCCATGCTTGCCCTCAGCCATACATTCCAGCCCTTCACTCTGTTTGCAGGTGTCACATGGCTCTGCACTGCTTGAATGAGAATTAAAATCAGATTTCCTTCTGCATTTTCTCAATGGTAAATGCTATGCCTGCTGCCATCATCTCTATAAGGGACATGCAACTGGTAGTTTGGAAATACAGCAAGCAGGAAGATTCATTAATAGAAATTCAATTTAGATACAGAGAAAATACATCATTCTGGGAAAGATCTTCAAAGTGATTATATTCCTGTTCATACCATTAATGAACGAAAGTTATGCATCAAAGCAATAATCAACAAAACTTAACTTCAGCTTAATACACAGATCATACAATTATTTACTAGCCTTACTTTTGAAGAGAGGTAACTTTTTTTGAAATACATACTATTCCTAGCAATCATTTTCAAAGATGCAAATGTTTCCCAGTTTCAAAAATTCTGAAAGCTTGCGCTTTGGTTGTTTTTAATTTCCTCATAGCCACTGAAAATTTATTTTCAGTTATGTTAGTTGCATTATTTTAATATTTTGTTAATTTTTGTAGATAAAAACATCCTTGCACACCCAAAGGGAGAGAAATTTGTTCCAGAGAAACAGAGAAATTGCAATTAATTTATTTAAAACAGGATTTATCTCCAATAATGGTGATTCACTCCATATGGTTCAAAATCTACATTAAAAAAAATATTCCATGCATATACCTATTGTACCAGTTGAATAGGAGCCAGTTAAGTCCTTCCAGTTGATATTCCCTGAGCTGATTGCCATTTTTATATTCCCTGGACTGTTCTATCTTCTTCCAGGAGTTTGGAGGTGGTCGGTCCTTTAAGGGAAAGATTAATATATGTACAGGTTGATATATGCTTTATTTTTCCAAAATATCTAGCCCCACTATTTCATGAGTGTATCACTTTAGACTTAGAACGTTATTATTCAACCTTAAAAGTAAAGCGTCACTGTTAACATCACTTACTAGTTAATAGTCTGCAGAAACATGAAATTTGTATTAATTTTTCTCTATGAATTACTACTTCTAAAATTAATTTAAGACTATATTATAAAAAAAAAATCAAGAACCTGGTTTCTAAAAAATTGAATACAAATACTTTGGCAGGAATAATATGACACACTAATTAATTTATATATGAAATTTCACGACTACATGAAGTTTCACTTAGGCAGCTCTAAGAACAGGCAGCTGACCTACAAGAGAGCCAGCTGAGTATTTGGGATTATCAACATCCCTGAAGTCTTAAGTAGCTCTGAATGCTGATGCTGAAGCAGTCTGGGCATCTACACAACCACTGTGATCTTGCCCTCTTCCCTTCTGCACTTGCCCTGGTCAGTGCTGACCCCTCTGTCCCACAGCCAATGCAGGAAGCCAGGGCCAAGAGTACAAAAATTAAACTTCGAGAAGTTTAGTGTCCTGAATAGATTTCCCCAAGGGATCAGATCAAAGTCAGCATCAGCATCTACAGGGTCATGATGCAAAGGCCATGACAAAACAGACTGACAGCATCGAGGGGTATCACCTTCAGGGCCCTAGCAAGCTAAGGAAAGCTGAGAGGCTACGTATAAAATATTTACACACATACTAGCTCCCAAGCCTGGAGCCAGAACAGCCTGGCCTCTAGCTTAGCAGGCAACTTGGAGGTGAAACCATGCGGGTTTTGACTGATCCTAGGTAGGATTCCAGCAGAAAACTCTTCTGATAGCTCCTGCATCCCAACATGAACAAACTCACACATTCAAGCAAAGTAATTTTAGTAAGAGCTTTTCTCACCAGCTGTACTTCTCCCCCCTCTCCCTCCCCATTTCTCAACATTTATAAAAGCTCGCATTCACTCGAGGCTCATGTGGCCTTATGTGGCAGCTCTGAATTTTCCATGTGAATTTTCTCTCTCTGCACTGCCAGCGTCAGCATCACCTGAGCGCAGGTCTGGGCGCAGCAGGAGCTGTCCCTCCCCAGCAGCTGTGGCTTCCTCCCCTCTCCCACCAGCTGCCATCTGTCCACTCCCCCACACCCGGAGCAGCCACGCTCCTGCTTGCAGGGCTGCAGTCAGCAAATAATTTCTTGTAGCTGCTGAAGCCTGAAGCAAAAATACTTGTTGCTGATGCTGAGATGACTGTCAGTTGTACAGTTGCGCTTTAATCATCTTTTTCTCTCACAGCCAAATATGGTAACAGAGGTATAAAAGCTCTTCTTCCCACATGCCAAAATGTCAGGATTTTAAATAAATACTACAAAAAATGAACTCAATATAATATCAAGATGTTAATCGTGACTACTGTCATTATCTGTAGATGGAAAAACCATTAAAATAAATTCCAAAGCCTCCAAATTAAAACACCGTGCATATTTAGTTATGTAAAAGAAGTAAGTTAGAACAAGTGTTGTACTACACCACGCAGGACACATGTCCTATTCTGACAATGACATACAGGACTTGAAATAGAACTATTTTGCTTTCTCCTGCTCTAGGAGACAGAAGATTGATAATTTAAAGATGAAACATGTTTCCCTATTACACGTATTTTTCTTTCTTTCAGCTAGCTCTTTAACAGCAAAAAGAAAAATAAAAGCAGGAAGAAATTACAGAATCTGTTTGACAGATCTCATTTGCCAGTTCTCTTCAGTGCTGAAGCCCAAGACTTAACTCTCTTCTCTATAAAAGGGTGTTAATACGTCATCCTGGTTTCTGCTTATTTTAAAGGTGCTCAGATGCTGTGACAGCCAGTTTCAATGTGCAGCTCATTGCTCAGTTAGAAGCTCAAAACGTCACAGAACTTCAGGTTTTTTCCTAAGCAAAATTTTTCGGTTTTTTAGCGTAACAACTAAGATAAGAATATTTATCTATGCCTACCTGAATATTTTATTATTCCTAGGTAACAAGGCACACAGATGCTTTACACAGAATGTCAATAAGCCTTATGTTTTAACACAAGAGTTTAAAGTTGGGAAAACCAAGTCAGATTTACCAAGACAGACAAGTAAATTAGGTATAATTTTACCAATCTCCTTGAGTCAGGCCTGGAAGCTTGCAATTGTTCAAATTCTTCTATTTTTGCTTGATCTACATCTTCTTTCAGCTCCCACGTACTATCTTCATATGGCAACGAACACCATTTTACTAAATAGTAAATAACAGGCTGCAGAAGAAAATTCTGAATGTTATCAGTTTTTAATTTAGTATACAGACTGCTAATATGCCTTACTATTAAGAGTAGCTTGCTTACACAAGAGCTGGAATCAAAAGCATATTTCTGACAATTTTTTAAATGCTCAATGTAGATTCCTGTTACCTACGTACTCATCCTTGGTTCCTCACACTCTGCCACTTTTTGTAGACCTGTGGAGTATTTTTCAATCCCACTTACCCACAAGTAGATCTTGGTTTAGTCTCAGGAAAGATAAATTACAGTATTTGTGATACTTGTGGAAATGGGGCAGGGTGGCAGAACTGACTATAGCAGTGCTACCCAGGACATTTCCTCAGCTCTCCAAATCAGGCTACCTAGGCCTAAACCAAAGAGCTTTAGAGCTCCTCAACCAGAGGTCTTACCAACAAAACTCTGATAGAGCTTTACAGGCTTGATGAACAACATATATTAAAAAATGGAACCAAAGCAGATTATTTTATTTAGATTCAGTACATAAATATTTAAAAACCAAATAAAGAGTCATCCTTCTAGAAGCTGAGGGGAAAGTCTTATGACAACACATTTTTTCTAAAAGTTTAATAATGACAAATCTGCTGCATACAAATGAAAAGTCATTTTACCTCTCAACTCGGCTTTAGGAAGATTAATGCAGAAATCACTGGGTAAAAGTCTGCTCATTTTGCTATCTACACAAGCAGAATAAGCATTATAGATATTCCAATAGCCTTAATCAACAACTTTCTTCTCAGTCTTTGATCTCCACTTGCCTCAGACTCTTTCTGAATTTTGGCAATTTAATTGCTTGACTTGCTTTTCTGTTTTCTTTTTTTAACCTCAGAATGTTTTTGTTCTGTAATAGCTTTCCAGAAGAGGTACTTTAAATTGAAAAAAAGAGTTTTGATAAATACAGAGGGAAAGGTTCACTGGTAGCTATCAAAGCACTTCAAATCACTGGTTGCCTAAAGCTTTTATTACCAGTGACCCCATGCCACTATCAGAGACACAGGACAGTATATGGGATCAGCCTTTGGATGGAACCCACAAGACAATTATTGAACCTCACATTTCTGTCAGTCAATACCTAAGCTTTGTCTACTATGACCTATTAATACTAATAAAAATATTAGCTATTAAATGCTGATATCTCTTTCAAATCCACAGCTAGCACAGGAAAGGACAAGATTGTCATGTCTCTTTAAAAATATCACTGAAGCTTTAAAATCAATCAAGTGTTACTCTGAGATCTGATAAAATTACAATTGTCCAACACTACTTGGAGGTGCATCCTCCTGACTTGCTTTAAGACATATTTACCTCACCAGTGTCTTTATCTTCACAAAGAGACACTTCTAATACCCGGTCTACTTCAACATAGTCAGGGTTAAAAGGTTCCTCTTCCATCTGCAGTGAAAGATTAATAAAATCAGTAGAGAGGCAAAAATAGTCGGGTTTTGCTAAGACTTGGTCTCATGATACACAAAATCAATTGGTAGTTGGAAATTATTGAGGCTTTAGCACAGATCCTAAATTCCACACCAGCCCCCTGCACACATCCCCTTGGTTCTCTTTGGCAGCACTCACTGAAGAGGCATTTGACACTAGATCCACTCATTCTGGGATGAAGTGCTGCCTTGTGGAAGTCCTAGAGAAACTAGCCATACTGACATAATTCTTCCCTCCTTACCACTTCTAAGTAGTTACTCAACCAATTCCAGTTTTAAACCATGTAACTCAGGTTAGTTCAGTGACTCCAGAAGACCTGCTCTTAAAATTACATTAAATAACCCATCCCCCTGCTGCAACCAACACCAATGGCTCATTTTTACTTCCCAACAATCCGCTCTTTTATATAAAAGCAAACTACTAATCACAATTTTACAAGGAAAAAAAAAGCTTATTTAATTTATATTGCATACTCACATCTGCAAAAAAGTGAGCTCTTTGTGCTTTCCTTACTTTGAATCGTTTTATTTTCTGCTGGATTCTTTTATCTTTTAAAAGCTGTTGTTCTGTGGCCCACTCACAGTGGAGATATGAGCTACAATCACAGAGATTGACATTAACACATTGGTGAAAGCAAAAGCTTACTATCTATTTTTAATATGCCGTTAAAATAACAGAATCCACCATAAAGATCAAAGATTTATTCCTCTAAATAATCATCTTGCAGCACCAAGTTAAGGCAGCCTTTTTGAGCTGGAATCTACAGAACTCTATAGATTCACAAATTTCTTTCATGTGTCCTAAGAAGAGAAACAAGCTTATTTCAAGTGAGCTTAAACAAGTCAAGTTTAAAATCTGACACCCCTATCAGAAAGTACCCAGAGATATAAATTACTTAACATATTGGATCTGATTTTCCCATGTACCTCCTGTGACCATCTCTCCACAGGCACTGCTGGATTACAGAGCTCAGCCCACGGAAAGCTCAGTGAGGAGCGGCAGAGAGGAACCTGTCACTGGCTTGGGCTGGGAGAGAAGCTCTTGAGTCAGAGGAGGAACCATCAACACCTCCAGCACCTAACTGCCCTCCAGGAGAGCCCTTCTGAAATTACATTACAGAAGTACACCTATTTCTTCCTCACACCCCTTTTTTTAGTATATTTTCATCATTTTTTAAGCTTTCTAAAGATACGCTAGAAATAAAGTACAGCTGGGGATTACTCATTCTCAGATGAAAAGATAGACTTTATCCTTTCAAAAAAACATGAGGTAAATGCTCTCCAACAATATGTGGAACCAGAGCCTCAAAAAAAGATTACATTTATTAGCAAAAATCTGATTAAATTATTCACATATATAAAATTAAAAATGTGCTTGGATTTTCAGCATCAAGAATTGAGTAGTGACAGGAAAATAGATATGAAATTTAAAATAAAATACGGGAAAAGTTCTTTTTTCTTCAATCTTCTTATTTCTTGCTTTTGATGTAAAATCACTTCTATCACAAGTTTTTTCTTTCTTTTTGAAACAACAAGACTAACTACTACATCAGCATCTCCTAAATGCATGATGCTGTAAATCTAATCTAGGTTCACTAAACACCTCTGATTTAAATTCATGAAATGAAAATTTGCCTCAGGCATGCAGTCCCTGCTGAATTTAATAAATATATCTTCTAATTTAATAAATATCTTCTCTAAAAAATTCTCTTCTTTGGCAAACAAAGGCTGCCAGCTTATTGGACAGTGCTGGTTTCACAATACTGATAGTTTTAGAATTATTACTATCAATACATTGCAGATCCTTAGAAACTTAAAGATTAAATTGGTAAAGAAAAATCTCAATACATGACAAAATAACCTTCAAACAATACAAAACCTGAGTATATTAATATGATACTTAACAGTTCAGTCAACACATCCAATGGAACAACTTTCTAATACTTACTAGTTCTTGTATTTTACAAAAAACTCTTCTGTGTCTACTGTCATCCCAGCAGATATCTAGGAAAGGAAATTCAAGGGAAATGTAAAATGATAGATGCAAACCCCTTTTTCAAATAAACCATTTTACTCCATGACAATCACTTACTTCTTTCTTTATTACCCTGGAGGATAAGATTTTGTCTACAATTGCTGCATCTTCTTCACTTGGATTTTCCTACAAACACAGGAAAACAATGACATTATAAAACTGCAATAAATGCCCTCTCTCTCAGGCTTAAAACCTTCAACCACAAGTGGCTTCTCAGAAGATGAGCAATAAAGGTAAATTTAACCTCTACCAGTAGCATTCCCTAACAAGCTGGGAGTAAAAGTTAAAATCCAGGTCTCTACCCAGAAAGGATTACGTGCAAAAGTACAGCAAGTCTGGCACTTCCACACAGCATCAGCCGCAGTGCTCACCTGCCAAACACACTCAGTGCAAGCTCTGGGGATTCTGATGCTTTCCAGACCCTGTGAATGCCCTGCTGAGTTAAACTGATGCACTGGACATACCCAGAATTTAGTTATACACAACTGGAGAAGAACTCTGACAGGCAGGTGAAAAAAGAGGAAAAAAACCCAGCATGTGACAAACTCAGTCTGCTACATCGACTCCACACACACAGGTAGCAAACACGCTGTGGAATCAGAGAGAGAAGGCTGTGGCTGGGAATTCCAGCAGGGCTTAGATGAGACACAGATTGGATTACATGGCTCGGCCACAACTGGGGCTGTGGTTCCAGAGATAAAGAGATCATCTGTAAAAGTTGCTTGCAATAGTCAGTCACCTTCCCCCTTGTCTGATTTGTTCCCAATTACACCATCGTTCTCCTTTCCTTACAACTTCTGGCACTCTTTCAAGCATCTCATAAACACTTTTTTCCTGTTTCTTCCCTGCCACTCTGTTTACCTCGAATGGCTCGACAGCAAGTTTGAGTCTACCAAGTTAAACAGTGAAGTGTAAACCTGAACAGGTTGTGGGGAGAGGAGGAGTGCCCTTTTAAAATATCTCAGTAAGAACAGATCCCTCAAATAATTTGATGCTTATCTAAGTCATGGTAACATTAGAACAGAGTTTTTTCATATGCCTATGCCACAGTAAAAATTACTTGAGATATACCCATCCTTAGTCTTATCCTTATTCTTAACTTCAATTAAGTCAACAAATGTCTGCAACACAAAAAAAATAGTAAGAAGTAATTTCTTCCAGTTTTCAGGATCTTAGCAAAATGTAACACTAAATTGTGGCTTAAAAATAATAATGTATTCCAAGTTAGGAGCTTTATTCACTGGACTACTTGAGACAAATAGAAAGTTCCCACAGACCAAGCCAGTTTTTACTTACCACAAATAACTGTAAAGGCTGTTCAGCAGGTAAAGGGGCAGAATTCTTTTTGATTTTTACAGAAACTTTAGCTGCTTCTTCTTCTGATTGTTTCCCTTCTCCTTCTTCAGCGTATTTTTTCCTTTTAACTTGACGGTTTGATCTTCTCTTCTGCCATGCAGGAGAAAGGAAAGAGACAGAGGTTTTACCCAAAATTTCCCCTAATGTGAGCTGCACGTTTTCTGGGACACTCTAAGCAATACTTCAGCTGTACCTAAAACCAAAGGCCAACATTTGACAAGAAACGTGAAATAATGTACCTCTGTGATTCATTTATGTTCAATTAATTAAATAGTTATTTTCTCTTTCATTTAAGTATACAGTACTTTTATTTTTAGGGTTCAAAAGCAAACATGAAACAGTCTTTTCAGGGTATGGGAGCAAAGCTGATATTTAACAGATCTCCCACGAGCATCAGTATTTCAACAGCGATTTCCTAATGCAGTGTAACAGCAGAGTTTTGCCATCCAACTCCAGAATCAGAGGGAAAGATGTAAAATAAGCTGAGGTGTCTCTACTAAACAACGGTGCCATACAAAGAATTATGAAGATTTCACTAGATCATATTGTTCAGATTGCTGATGAAGTCAGACATGATGGCAAATAAAGTCTGTTCCTTTGTTAATGTCTGTATTTTCTCCTCTACCTTAATCAAGGCTTGTTTCACAGCATTATTTGGCTTACTTTGCCGTTTCTGTCTCTAACCTTTCATTCTGGTTTCTGCAAGAATCTGAGGGCAACAAATTCCAGCTGAAGAAATAATGTTCAGTCAAAGAAAATAATTCCTTCTCGGTCACAGTTTCAAATACTTAAGATTATTAGGATATTGCATAACTTTTCCAACCCCTCAGTACCAATACATGAGACACTGTCTATTTAACCGTAAGATTAATTTGTAAATTGGATTCACTGGATAAAAATAGCAATATAAAACTAGTCAGCTAACATTTGAAAACACTGTAATCTGCTTTAGAGAACTGATCATCACAAAAATAAAAACAGCAAAACAAAACAGTCTCTACAAAACAAATTTATTATCTTGAGCTACATAGTAAAGGGTATTTTTGTGGAGGAAAATCCACTGCAGGTTGCAATGTTATATTGCACTGCAGTACTCAGTTGGGAGAGTAAGTTGTGAACAGGACAAAACCCAAAATCCTGTGGTTACACTGGCTTCTGCAGAGCAGATATTAAGTAACAGTGAGATTGCAGCACAGGAACTTTTCTTCCTGACTGTTAATTCAGCCCTTGGTCTGGCTGCTCTCTGGTAAAAGACGGAGCTGTACTTTAACTCCATGACAAGTACAGAGTAGTAACCCACGTATATAGTACAAGGCAAAGAATGGGCACGACCATTCCTCTGGAGAAGCTGCAAAAACGAAACTACTTCATGAGCTTTGCACAGTTATGTAGATTAGCTGTTCTTCCATAAAGTGTGTGCGGGGTTGGGTGTTAGCACCAAAAGGAATTTCTAATTTAAAGACACACTAATGTCACATTTTAGTTAAATCAATAATAGTTTGCTGACAGAAGTAGGTTTAAAAAAAAAAAAGCCAGGTAATATGAGCAATGCAAAATTATGTAACTGGCATTTTCAATTCTTCTCACTAGGTCTTTTCTTAAAAGTATGAAGTGATTAGCAAAACATCAACATATGTTCTCCAACACATTAATACATAATCTGAGCTGTTTGGAAAAAAACTTTTGTATTTCCCTGAGCTGAGAACTACGGCCATAAACAAATGGCTCTAAGACACAAAATGAAGTAGCACCACACATTAAAAATAAAAAAATAATTAAAAAAAAAGAAAAATCAATCAATTTAAGGAAGACACTTAATGTGAAACTAAGCATGCAAAATGAATTAGGGGGGAAAAACAGCCTAAAATTGCCCCCCAGAGCTTCAAAACAGCTATTTGGAACAGAAATTAGAAACAGCTCTTTGAAAATAAAATCATGAACATATTCGAAAACTAAAGGGAAAATTAATTAATGAAGTAAAGCAATTTATGTCTTTCCTGCTTCTCCCCTGTTCCTTCAAAGAGAGCAGGGCAATGCTGTGACATTCTGCAGTAAAAGTTATTTCTCTCTCACACCACCCCTTATCATCTCTACCCTCTTTTCCCTTCACACCACGAGCAGGTGATTTCACGATATGCCCAGGAAAGAATCGATCTTCAGTCTTTTACATCATATTTGTTGGCCTATAAATTTATGTCTATCTGATAACAGAACACTACTGAGAAGTTACAGTTCCTTCCAGGTAACCTTTACCTAAGATGAGCTATCACTTCAGTTAATGAGAAGTCATTCTGGGAAATGGCTTCTGATCCCTTTTCCCCTCCAGCATTATCATCTGTGAAACACCAGAGGGCAATTCAGTATCTCATAACTGGTTTTTGACAACTATCATCAACTAATGCAATTAATTTGTACTCAACAGCACCTTATTTTGAATACTGATTTTGCCTCTGTGGATGAAATTGCCACAGGATATAAACTTGTGCATTTCCAGCACATTACTTTACACTGTCGATTGCCCTAAAGCAAGAAGTTATCATTCTGTTACTAATACACACATAAATAGAATATAATCTCTTATTAACAGTTTATGCTTCTTTGTGCACAAGCATTATTTTAGAAATAATTAGCTATGTTACTATTATTCCAGGGAAATCTATGAAAAAGCTGCAGAAAGTAAGTTAAAAGAGAGTTATTCCACTCAAGGGAATGACTCAACCACTTCAATTCTTCATCTGGCACATCCTTCAGAAGTATTCCACAAGCAACTAGAGCCTATCAGCATATTGATATTGCTGCCTTCATATCCAACACTGCAACAAATCTGTTCTTTCAGTTTCTACAGAAGCAGAGCTCAGAAAAAAACACATTAAAGCTTGAAACAACCCTTTCAGAAGTTCTCAAAAAGCCAGTTTCACTGATAAATGTCCCTCCTATTAGGCAATCTGCGTTTTCACACTCAGCCAAAGTAAGGATCAGGTCTAACAGCCAGCTCAGTGTAAGCACTTACAGTCTCAAACCCATGGGCTTCTGTACTGAAATTAAACGGATACAAGCAGGGCATTGGTGTCCCATTAGGGAAAAGGGATTCTACCCTGTAGGATTTTCTGATTTGCAACTGAGAAAAGTGGCTGATGATGAAAGGTTCTACCTATGAGATACACAGAAGTGTGAGAGTAACTGTCACTGTGTCAAAGGAAGTGTAACTTTCTGGAGAGAGGGGAAAAAAGATGTGTAGAAATAACACATAGAAATTTATAAAGGAAGAATACTGACTACTTACCTGTGAGTCTTCATCTTTCAGTGGCCGCTGTGGAGTCTGCTTAGCATCAGACAATTCATCCGAAGATTCATTTTTTCTTTTCTGCTTTTTGCCCAGTGTGATGATCAGCTTTCTGTCAGAAACAAAACCCCAGCACCTGAGTGAATGCTGTACACCAGTGTGTGCAACTTCAGGATCACATCACTAGCAATTCCCATATTCTCAATATAAAATTCAGATAGCACCACTGTCTGAAAAATGAGTAACAGGTCTCAAATACCTTACAGCAGACTGTATTGTTCACTAGTGTTAGTGAGCTTCTCTACAGTTACCTTGCTCTCATAAATTCCTAATTATCATACACATTTTAAATCTTTATACAAAAAACAGAAATACAAAATCCAACACTTAAACCAACTGACAATGGTAAACTACACAAAGTTAGCAGAGATACCCTCTGCAGATGACAACACTAAATGATTTATCATAAGCAATTTACCATTGTAAAATGTATCTTCCCTTACTTTTACTCCAAAAAATTAGCTGTGGAGAACAACCTAAAAATCATTCAAAGCTGTCTGACATGCAAAACCTTTTATGCTTAAATAAGTCATTCAGTGATAAAAATAAGGGAACTGAACAAATCCTTTTTGCCCTTTAAAAAAAAAAAAAAGGGAAAGTTATATCCAAAATCCAGTAGTTTTATCTCTAAGCAATCTTAGAACTTATCAGAATATGTTAAGAACCACCATTGTGCTGAATAAATTAGTTAAACTCTAATGAAAACGCACCAATTATTTCTTTGTTTGGATTTAAAGATTACACTGCAAATCACACCAATTCATCACATTTGCTTCTAACTAAAGGGTGTAAAAATATTTTTCCATATTTGACGTGTGCCAAATACACTTCTTTATATATGTTTACAGTGGCATAATTGTAGAAAATTGACAAACTGTCCAAGAAAATCACAGATAGAGAGCTGTCCTAAAATATATATTTCATATAGTCTCTTACGACAAGATCTGTAACAGAAAACGAGGAACGTGTTCCAGCATACAAGCTGCTTCTGCCATGTTACAAACAAATTAAGCACAAGATTTTAGTCTCTATACAGACAATACAAGTTATTTTACAGCAAAGTAACATCAAATATATTGGTCACCTGATGAGAATACTATTGGTGAGAATGTAATGGTTGAAACACAAGTAGTTTACTCCTCTTTGCAAGTGTTCAAATAAGAGAACACACACATATTTACTATGTCCAGACTAATAGCTCATATAGAAAATAAGCATCCTAAATTACCAAAACACCACGGAAAGTTTAAACAACATGGCTTACAAAAGATTTCAGGTATATCTTCAGAAGCAAAGAACATTTTCATTGCTTTTCAATATTTAATCACTATGTATGTTCAGTGGAAAGGCTGAAAAAACCCAAAACCACAAAAGATTTTCCACTCCCATTTTTTTTTTTACTTCTAGCACAAAGTGAACAGCACTGATGGATGCAGGTTGAAATGAAGCTGCAGTCAGCTTAATCACAGAGCTGCTTGCTCACAAGTAAATTCTGGTCCTCGGCTTTTCATTAGGTGTTCTCAGTTTAATTATTACTTAGAAAACATGTTTCATAATCACAGGAAATAATTTCAGCACTGAACACACTGGTTTCCCTACTGACTTCAAGGTTACTTTGAGCATTTTTCTTCCTCTTACTTTTCAAGCTCTGATTAGGAATCATATTTCTTTTCTTCTTGGTTTTTATTTTAAGACTTCTATTCTCGGGTATTTGTCCAATATGACACTTTCTAGTGATGGACTTGGATAATCACTTTTTCCATTTTTATCTCACTTTGTTTCATAAAATTTAAGTGTTACATTAGCACTTGTCACTAATATGTCAAATCAGCTAATATATTCCAAAATGATGCAGATGAGGCACGCTGTGATTGACCTTCTGAAATTGTTGTTAAATGGAATTCTGGATGCTAAAATTTAACAGGGATTTAAAAAAGCAAACCTGGTAAACTTCTGAGTGAGAATTCCCTGGAAGATCATTCATGAAACAATATCCATCCCACCAAGTTCCTGGTTTGCACCTTTAGGTTTTGGAAAAATGGTAGGAAGTATCAATACATGTTTCCTCTGCTCTTAAATTCTTTCAAAGAAAAAGTATAACTGAATGTTCTTTAATCAAGTATGTGTTAAGATGTAAGTCAAGCTGGAAGAGTTCTCTGGAAGACCTGTGGTCCCTACTCAAAGCCAGCTTCAGAGTTCTTTTACATTGCTCAGCCCAGTGAAGTTCCATTTATCTCCAAGGCTTGAGAGCTGGTAGGTACCTGGGCAATCTATTCCAAATTTTGATCCTCTTTTGTGAAAAGGTAGATTAAAACAATCCATAAATGCATGTTGCTATGTTAAGTAATTGGATCTGCCTACTCAGATCTACTGCCACAGCCTATTCTCACTTCATGCACTACTGTTTACTATTTTAGGCTCAAGGGTCCTTTAGTATTCAAGAAGCACAAGATTAAGGGATATGGGGTTTACTATGGGTTGCAGTGGCATCCACTGAATAGCTGAGGATTTTAAGGACCTTCTGTTTTAGAACATGCGGATATTTTATGTTTTGATGCTCTAGCTACATCTCTTTTTGCATATTTGTTCCTCTTCTTTTCTTAGTTTTAGTCCCTCCTTGGGTTCACCTCTTGCTCTGCCCCTGCAGCCCTACACACAATATTCCATTTCTGGCAGCTTTTGTGTCTTGCTTTGAGCTCGCATTCCCTATGCCCAGTACTTCACAAGCATCTCCCTGAAATTTTCAGAACATCTCTACATGCTGCAGATCAGAATGTTTCCTGCTCTATATGGATATGGTGCCAGTGAGAGGAATAAACACAGTTTCACTTCTTTCTGATCCAGTGCCCAGAATCACAATGCTCCTTGCTATCAAAAGTTGATGAACAACAGTATGGTGCTAAAGTCATACATTTCTATCAGTAAAAATGCAATCTGCTCATATTTTGGCCAAAAACTTCTAAAAAAATCTGCTATGTGAAAACAATGATTTTCAGAAGCTTGTAAACTGGATCAATTCTGTGAAAGATTTTCATTGAGTGAACAAGTTCTCTTGCCAGTTTATAAATTTCTGCATGAAAGCATAAAGATCCTTGGCTAAAATCCCTTTTTCCACCCTGAAACAAACTGTTCTGAACAGAAACTATCTATTCTGTTTCTACGAAATGTTAACAGCACACTGTAGACATGGAATAAATAATATCACCAGACTCCACTCCAATTTCACTTTTTCTTGCCTTTTTAAATTTAGATTTATCTCATTACATAACATCTAGAAATATTTCAACAATTAGACATTGTAGATTTCTTCAATACATATTTTCTTTTTCTATAACTATAAACCAAAGATGCTGAGAAACTTACACCACAAAAAAAGTTTAGAAAGAAGATTTCTCATGAGCCAATATTACTTCTGATCCTTAGCATAAGGCTCCTACCATGGCTCAGAGCTACCAAGAACCACTATTTGAGGAGCATTACAACTTCTTTCTTATAAATGAAAACCAGTAAGAATGTGCTCCATTCCCCTTCTGTTTGATAGCAGAGAATGTGACGGAAACACTGTCAGTACTCTGAACAGCTTTAAAGTGATAAACACTTTCCAAAGCCTTCCAAATAGTGAAAAAGGAAATATCAAAGAGGATAGAAAGAAAAAGGCAGTAAATATGTAACAGGCATGTCAGGAATAGAAAGTATAGTTGCCCTTCATTGCATGCCTTTAATATACCACTTTACTTCAATTTTCCCAAAACAGGCAACACCAAGTAACTAATTCTTAGTGTCCAAAGGCACCTCTCAGACATTATCATTTGTAGCCAAAGCACTTTGTTAAATTACTAACAATAAAACTCCTATGTTCTCAAGAGTATTAGCAATTCTTTATCACTAGAAACTTAGCTAAAAATATAAAGTAGGAGTTTCTTTGACAAGATACTGTATCCTCTTGAATGAGAATTAATTTGCTGGTATAAAACCAGTTTCTCTTATTCTTTTAGCATATGTTTAATAAATAATACCAACACACTAATATTAGCCACTGTCTCCTTCTACAGTTGTATTGCAAATTAATAACTTCCGGACTGTGCACAGATTTTTACACATTCCTAATATTCTTTTTGAACTATCAGCCATTTCAAGCTCATACAATATTGAAACAATAATGCAAAATAACAAACAAATGGTTTTTATTTTAAATTTATTTGCTAAGACCACACTACTTTCTATTCATGCAGTTTGCAGCACAAACATTAGATGATGCCACTTAGACCCAATTTATGCATCACAACTACAAGCTGGGAGCAGAGAAAACTTAACCAGAGTCACAGCTCAGAGCATGCAACGACATCCCAGCAAGATGATCCAATCTTGAATTTATGTGCCATTTTAATCATGACACAAGTTAATGACCTTAGATGATCTAACAGAAGTCAAAGATTCAGCGAGCACCCCTTCTTTCTGACCGCAGACCTGGTCACCAGCATTTGCCTCACTGGCATGAAGTAACGGAGACAACTGCCAACATCTGCCTCCCAGGAAATTAAAGTTGTACCTATTTACACTTAATACAGCATCAGTGTAACAGGTGAACCACCTCTCCACCCCTCTCCCCCTGTCTGCTGAGCTGCCACCTGAGTTTATAAGGGTTTCAAACCATCTTAACATACCAGATCAACAAACAAAGATTATTTGTCAGGGTCTTGGGTCCTCAAACTGCTTGTAAACAGTATTTGTGAGACGTACTTCAAGGCTCAAGGCAACAAGGACAGTTACTCATTTGAGTAGAGCACAGGATCACATCCCACTTGCTGGATTCATTGCTACATAATTCAAAGATGAATGAACAAAATCCACCATTGCTCTTTTAGCACAAGAAATAATACAGCCATTTCTGGTAGCAGCTTTGAATTGAAGGATTACCACTCTGACTCAAACGTTTGTAAACTGAATTCTTAGAATTTGGGGGATTTATTTATTTAAATTACGCAGTGATTAAGAAAAAAAAAAATTACCTAAATGTATTCAACTGATATTGTCCTTTACATCATCAGTGCAGAGCTGTTGCTTTTCATCAGGGCTGTGATATTTAATTTTATGTCTGAGTAGGTGGGAATACATTGAGAGCTATAAAACCTAAATGCCAATCTACTTTTTTGAACAAGAGAATGTTCACAAATTCATAATTCTTCACATCAAGTGGTAAGAAGTTGACTTTTTAGCTTAAATGTGCATCACCTTAGATGGAAGAAGTAGAATCAATTAGAAAAAGCTTAAAAATGGAAACAAGTTCTATGCAAAAATACAAAAGGGTTTAAATAAATTCCTCAATGTCAACACACCTTGGTAAATAGCCAGGATATCAAAAGTGGTTCTGCAGTCTGCAGAGAAATTGTAAAGCAAATTTTGAAGAATTAACTTAATCAGTAATCAATGCATAAAGCAAACTGGTTAACTTAATTTGGTAATACTAAATATATTATACATACATTCTTCTAATAATTTCTGTCATATCCTTACAATGTTCTCGGTAATAATATAATTTAGCCATTTATCTTCACCCAAATTTATGGCACAGAAACTTTACTAACCACTGAATCCAGTTTTAATAGACTTGACTAAAATTAATAAGCATTATTTCTCTGACTGCATAGCTCAGAAAAATAAAACCTTAACCCTCACCTTTAGAAAGAAACTACAGCCTGCCTAGAAAGTAACTGCTAGCATTTTTAACTGGCAATGATAAATTGGAATGCTATAATTTTTTCCTGTACATGTAGATCTCAGAGGATCACTAAGGAAAATATAAACAGTTAACATGAAGCCACCAAACACGAACTGATTGTGTTTGAGCAGCAAAGAACAGAAAATTCTGAAAAATCATCCTGCTCCCTAAATCCAGATACAGTAGTTAAAACTCATCTTGATCCCAGATGCGGGCTACTCAATTTCAGTAAAAACTATGCTGCATTACAATTAAAAAACACACTTTTTTTTTTTTTAACAGATGGCTACCAGGCAGTTTTATCAAGGTCTGTTCAGCAATTAGTGTTCCAGCTCTACAGGAGCAGCATGTACAGTTCAACTGTAACTCTGAAAATCCTCATCGAGAGCAACACAGAACTTGCTACACAGACAAAAGCCCTGGAAGAGGTCAAAGTCTATGATCACAATCTAAATAAGAGTTTGCTGTTAGAGTGCTGGGCTACACAGGATACAATTGTGCTTGTACTGAACAGGCTGTTTGCTGTGAGCACAGATGTGAAAGACCAGATTAAAACTATTTCCCAAATATTTCTCAAAAAAAATTAAAAAAAAAAAAAAAAAAAAAAAAAAAAAAAGGAGAAATCAACGAGGGGATTTCAGGTTTTGCTTTCTGATTAAATGCAAGGAATGCCATATACAAATATGTATACATATATCTATTATATAAAAGTTTTCTCAGTATTGATTGAAAAAGATTTTTAATTTTTTTCATCCCCTTTTAAAGAGATCTCAAAAATCTTCTTTCCAAGGAAAAAAACCATTTTCATTGAAGTGAGATCTTCCCTTCCCCTTCCTGCCCAATAAAGCACTTGTCTTTTACAGGTATTATTTTAGCATAGTAAAATTTTCTCCCAAGATTCAGTCAAAGTTTATTTTAAGGTAACGAGAAAAATCAATGAGCAACCCACACGCTTAAAAACCCAATCCTATTTTGACTTAACAAAAATTCCAAGGACGTGCTTAGATTCATTAAGAAATATTTTCCAGAGAATGGAAGATAGGATGAAAACTCTGCAAGAGCTGTTTAGCCTTCTAAACTCCTTATTATTTAATTCTGGTTTTCTCTGAATAAAACAAATTTTATTAATCAGACAATTTTTTTAACCATGGTTGAAAAGACAAGTAGAGTGATTCTCTAGCAATTATTCTGCTATAATATCAGCAGTTACATTTGCATAGAAAGCAGTTTGGTAAGATTATTCTTTTAAAAAAATCAAGGCCTTTTTGCAATTACTGCTCTGCAAAATCACTGGTATATTCTTTGCTAAACAGTTATTATTTTATGTATTTATATCAATAATATACAATAGTGCTAATTCAACACAACACATGAATCTGTTTGGATACAAAAATTAAGTATCTGGACGTCTCAAAGCACTTGATTTGCTGCTGTCCATGCAAATAAAACGGAATTCCGTGAATATGAACAGAAATCTGTAATATGTGGTTCTAGAAGACTCTTCACAGCTCCTTACCAGGACCTGACTGCTGCATCTTTAGGTGTGTATTCCACATAATTAAAGCAATACCTGGCAGCATGATTAAGTTAGCAGAGTGCTACTGGGGCATTAGCTGATTAAACTGGTAAATCAATAGGGAGGCAAACCTTCACAGCTCAATGCAAAATTATGAAACACTGACCATAATTAAATGGGAGCTCCTCTAGCAGCTTGCATGTACTTTGCATCAAACACAAACACCATGGTTAACAACACAGTTTGAGAAATGTCTCATTCTCAACTGACGCCGTCTGATGAAATCATGAAAACCGATCCTAAGTGCGCGCAGCAAAGCATTTCACCAAGACAAAACTGAGTGCAGAATCACAAACCGTAGGTAACAATTTAATTCTCTTTTTTTTTTTTATTTAGTTCATTTAAAAACAGTAAAAATATTATGGCAACTATGAAGTATATCATAAGGATGATATTTTGGAAGGTTTTGTCAATTATCCAAAAGAATGAATAAAAAGCACACTAAGGACAAACCACAAAGCTTCATGAAACTGACACTACCTAAACAAGAGCGTGTAAGTTTTCTGATTAGATAAGCCCACAAAACGCTTGTTATAGAACATGAGTAAATTCAGAAACCTGAAAATGAAATCAACTTTGGAAGTACACATCCAAAATCCCACCTTAAACTAGATGGAGAAAAAAAGAAAAGGAAGCACTACTCAGTGCACTTACAAGCAGCATCATATGCCAACCCACAAACAGTACAGAAAGAAATTAACATCACGAAAGTTCATGTTAAGAATGAAGTTGAGTATAGAGCAGTGACCTTCAGACTACAGGATAACTACTCAAAATTGTTTACTTCAAACGTGTAAGAAAAGCACTGATCTCTAGAAGAAAAAAAAGAAAATGCAGAGAAATAGGCTGATTAAAAGAACATTCATTTCTGCTCCATACATGAAAACACACATATGCATATGAGACATTTAAATTTGAGAGATACGCCAGTTAATATTTCTGCTACCGCAAAAAGAGCATGGATTTTAAAAAAAAAAAAAAAAATCAGACTGTAGCTAAGATTTCCATTTCAAGTTCTGACTGACGTACTTAATTGACACTGGAAATCACACACTTTCCTTTAAGAGTAAACAGGCAATGTAGGTTAGCTCTGGAGTCCCAAGATGAGCCAGCTACTGAAGGCCCGGGAGCGTTCTAACACCTAAAGCCTTCCGAAAGCTCCTCACCCCAAGGTATCCACCCAGCTTGACCCAGCTGAGTCTGCAAAACTTTTAAGAGGGCAGATTAAACTGATATGACCAAAGACTACAAAGGTCTTAGAATTTAATTTTTCCAATATGTGCTTTACTTTTGATACATGTGATGTCTATAAGAATATTCTCTTGCTTACAAGTTCATTAAACTTCCAATTTCTCCCCATGCAGTTTATCAAGCACACTGTATTGAAGCTACACGCCAAAATTGATAGAAGACAGCATTTTTAATTGAGAAAAACTTAGTTTGGAGTCAGAACTGATTATAAAACTAGATAAAAGATACTTGGGTCTATGCTTCAAAGTGAGTGCAGAATATTTTAGAATACGAATTTAAAATAATTCCTTTCAAAAGGACACTCCTACAGCGATTTTATCTAAAGAGAAAACACAGCTTTCTTGTTCCTGAATGAGAGAGTCCACACATGGACTTAATCAGGAAGAATTTTGTGTAGGCAGTGGAGGAGAACATTTTATTATCAGTAAGCAGTTTCCATTTTAATCAAGGATTTACATTCTGAAGAGAAGATAGACAATGTTTTAATCTACTTACCCAATTTTTGTTTTCTCTTTAATTTTGGATGAGGAACCAGTTTTCGGCTTTTTGCTCTCCTTATCCTTTGGTTTGGATTTAACTTTTCTACCCTTCTTTTCCTCTTTTCCTTCAGCTGAAACACTGGGGAAGTTTTCAGGGCTCATTACTCGTGGAATGTTTCTCTCTCCTCTCTCTTTTGCCTTTGCAATTGCTTCAGATATTATTCGATTTGCTTTCTCTTGTTTACTTTCTGAGTCTGTTTTTTTCTTCTGCTTCTTTTCAGACATTGCCCTCACCTGGGTATTCTGCAACTTAGTATATGATCCTGAACCATCAGTCTTCTTGGAAGAAGGAGGCTGTAGCAAGAAACAAAAAGTAAATTAAATCCCCTTATTTAAAAAATATTTAAAAAGTAAAAACATTTTTGATATGAATATGCATTTCTAAAAAATGTAACTGCCAAGGACTTATGTGGACACAAAAAATGAGGAATTCAGTTTATACCACAGAATGGCGTGGGTTTCAAAATAACTACATCAATTGTTGGTTTTAAACAACCAATCCAAGTACTCAGAGTCAGTAAAAAATATCCTTCTGAAATTCTCTCAGCCTTCTCTCCACCTCTGTAATTAAAGAAAGCAATCTTCAACCTTTGCAGCATTCCCATATATTTGACACACACCTCCAACACCTCCAATAAAATATGAAAAAGCGAGGAGCTCCTGAAGATACCAGCATCAGTGTTTTGCCTTTGGTAGGATACCAGGACCACAGCTACCTTAAAGCAGACGAATGATCTACAGGACTAACGCGGTGATGAACACAACAGATGCTCGAACAACACCAAGATTAAAAAACAGACAAAAGACAAAACCAAAACTAAAATTACACAGCTCTATATCCATAAACAGATCAGAAAGCAGCGTTTCTTTTATTTAGATCAACATACACTCCATGCCTTGGATAAAAGACATAACTTGTTTTTTTTTATTTTCGGGTTTTTAATGCCCGTTTCATGGACGCAGAACTGTTTACGGGGCTGATGAGCCTCTCCTGCAGCCAGCCAGAAGACATGTTTTTGCTTTCCTCCCCTCCCCCTTTGAGGAATGGAAAGAATTTCCTATTCAAACACAAAACCCCAGCAGATAACAGTTATGTTACGTTCTCACCCGTAAATGCGCCTCTGCCTAGAGCAGGAAGAAAAGCCACCAAGAATTTCCAAACACATTTTCTGGCCAAACCCCGTGCACTTCCCGGGATACATGTTCTATAGGTGCCTCATGGGCGGCGGGGGCGGGAGGCAGGGACGGGGCCGCTCCCGATGCCACCTAAAAGCCCCGGGGCTGGAACAAACAGCCGGACCCAGCTCGGGAACAGCTCAAGATGGCGATGCGGCTCCCGCAGCAGCAGCCAGTAATAAGGAAGGTTATTCAATCCCATTAGCCTTTTAGCCCAAAGAACCCCTCCTCCTCCCACTCATTCAGGCTCTCACTTACCCTTCCTCTTGGCCTCTTCACTGAAGACATTTTTGGCGTCAGACAAAGACTTGCCCTCCGCTTTTTCCAGCACCCCCGGCAGTGCTCAGGAGAAAAGCATGGGGAGAAGATTGCTAAATGGCCTATTTAGCGAGCGGCAGCCGGGCCGCGCAGAGCCCTCCCCGAGCGCCCGTTCGCTTCAGCAGCATCCCCGCGCCCTGCCCGGCGCGCACCCGCCGCCCCCGGCCCGGCCCGGCCCCGCCGTGCGCGGACCGCCGGATCCCAACAAAGCGCGGAAAGAAACGCACAAAGCATCAAAAGGCATCAGCGCCAATATTAGCGCTGGTTAGACCCGCTCCCCGCGGAACTAGGCCAGCAGATGGTGCTACCCGTCATTATTCCATTAGGCTCCGCGTTTAACCCCCGCGGGGATCGGCTTTAACCCTTCCCGCTCCCCGCCCGCAGCGCCGCCCACAGCGGCGGCTCGCTCCCGTGGAAAACCGTGGGAACCGGGCGCTGCTCCGTCCTGGAGCTCGCTGCGCTGCAACCCTGCGGCTCCAGCCCCAGGACGGCACGGGGGGACAGCGGCCGAAGCCGAGCCTGTGGCCTCACAAACAGATTTTGCTCTCCAATATACTCTTTGATTTTTTTTTAAAAAATTATTATTTTTCTTGCATTTACTTCATTACTATAAGATGGCAACAGTGACTATAATCATTTGCTGACAAGCTTCCCTGCTTCCTACAGAAAATGGAAGAACTCCTCGGTTTTATCCCTCTGCCCCTGCCCAGACCTGCGGGACCCTGCGGTGGAGACCTCCTCGGGACACGGCTCTCTGGTAAGCGCCTCTTCCTTCCCAGGTTGGCTTAAAGTGCTATTTTAAACAAATCAGACAAGTTTTAAAATACGTATTGTGAACATATCAAATAAAACCAAAAAGAAGATTGGGGTTTTTGCAAGGTTATTAAAAAAAAAAACAAACCAAAAAAACCCAACAAGAAGCTTTTGACAGCATAGCTCCATCCTAGCAATACCCTTGATTTTCAGAAGCCCACTCAAAAAGAATGAAGAAAGATCAGGACTTGATTTCTGTTTTGCTCAGTATATACATACACCTTCATTTTGCAAGATATGTGTTTTTTCCATAGAAAATGTAAATTAATGGCAAGGATTTTGAGATTGTTAAAATTTGTCATTGCTTTAAAAGATAATTTCGCTTCTATTTAAGATTAATTTCAAAATAAGTTCCTTGTCCAGTGGAAACACTAGTGGTATACCAATACTTTAAATGGATTATTTTCTTAACAATACCACTTAAGTTCAAGGATATTTCTGTAAATATGCAGCAACATCACAAGGACAATTACTACATTTTAATTTTACTTTTGAGAACTCTAGCTGAGATGTTTCTACATTAGGCTTACAGTAACTATAGTAAATTACAGGGGTTTATTATTTAGAGTTATTATTTCATATCTTAGTAAAAATGGTAAATAATCAACTATTTTGCATTTTGAGAACAGCTAAACAAAAAAAAATATTCCTAACGTACCCTTGGTATGATTTCAGCTCTAAGCCAAATGCTACTAAATCCAGTACTGTTACATTGATCTGTTCTTGAACATTCCTGGGCCATTAAGAAACAAACAAAAAATGCTTAATAATTAAGTAGGCAATACAGAAGTGGTAGCTTTTTTGTGAATCCTTTTATGGTCTCTTCCTAGATATTTTATTCCTTTAAAACAAAGTTTCTTTGCTACATTTTCTCAGAGCTCAAAGCTGCTTCCCAGTTTATTCCTCAACAACATTTACTACACTCTTACTGTAGAACTGTGAGTATGCTGGACGAGGCTCCTCTATGTTATAATTCCTCAGGCTGACCCTCTGCGTCTCGCTCTGTACTATCCCTTCCGAGTTCTGTCTCCTGCACTGCACAAACATTAAGCTATTTGTTAGAAATCCCAGACCATGGGGTTTTTTAATTTTGCTATGACATTTCTAACCATATGGAAATGACATTCATGAAGATGCAGGAAGGCACCAGACAGCCATTCTAAGCTAAATAAATCTGTAATGAAACCTTCATCAGGAAAGTCACCATTGTCACAAAAACCAAAACTGGAAAGCAATACAAGTGTTTTGAGATTAGAACATGAAACACGCTTGCACTAGAGGACAGGATCTGTGTGTACTTAGCAACAAAAGCCATTTAATTCAGCAGAGGTCTTTTATGCTGGTAATAATTTCATGATTCAAAAATATGCACAGCTATAAGATGATTGAACAGTTATAAATCATCACGCACACTGAAAACCATTTCAAAAGCTACACAGCATCTACAAAAAACAGGGTAAACCCCTCCCCCTCAGTGAGACGGAACACAGATAAACATCCTAAAGGAATATATCCTCTCACCAATGGTTTACAAACCTATTCCATCTAGAATAAGAAAGAAATTTTTAACTGACAAACATATAGTAGAAGGTGGAAAGAAAAACCCTGAGGCCACCACATATTTAAAAAGTCAAGATTTTATTTGCAAAAATAGATTTGTACTTCTCACAACTGCAAAGACAATCATCCAAATATGAGTGAATGCAAAGCAATGCAATGCTGTCTTGAATCTGCACAGAGGGAGCTCCAGGGTATCTGCTGCTGCTAATGGCTTTGCCAAGCAGCAGCCGAGTGCAGCAAACAAGCCTCCTGTCAGTTCCCTGCTGCTCCACGCAATCCTGTGGGCAGCAGGGAAACTGGCAGGAATCACCTCAAATTCACACTACTGCTGCTGCCTGCAAAAGCCATTAGCAGCAGCAGGTATGGGCCCTGGTGGTGCTCACACCGCAGAGCTAGCCCAGAAACATACTCAGGGAACAGATCAGACAACAGCTGTAGAATTCCCAACACATGCCCCGATTCACAGCCAGGGGAGCATCTTTTTGGCACTATTCAAGGGAATTTGACATGCTGTCTCACAGGAGTAGAAGGTACCCTACACATATCTGAATGATTTCTTAGTAAAACTAATGTAAAAACAGTCAAATTACCAGGCAATATCAAGAAGTAGAATCATGACAGCATCTTTCCAATAGCCAGCAGTACTCAGCTGAGGAGGCTTTCCATAGAAAGGCATTTCCTCCAACACTCTGTTGTGGTTGCATAGGACGTGCATTTGAAGACCTTCACTGGCATAACAGTCCTTCCCCCAGCAAGGACAAAACCCACCATCCTCAACACTTACAGACATCAGGTTTTTCTCCTCTGAAGCTTAAACCCATTTTCATTTTCTCCACAACAACAAATAATTCCTTCACATCCTCTGCATATCACTACAAAGGAAGCCCCAAGGAGAAGGTGAGTTTAACACTGAAACTACTTCTACCTCCTAGAAAACCCTCCCAAATCCTGCCTTATCTGTTCCAATAGTAAAACATGGCTTCCACTGTAAGAACACCTTTCCTACAGTAGGTATGGCCATTCACAATAGAATAGCATTACTTTCAATTCTGTGTGTGCACAAACCCTTTCAGACTAAGTATCTCTCCTTAGTCGCATCCATTCTTGATGTATTCTAAGAAGTGACAATGCTTTTCTCTGCAATTTTAACAAGTCACACATTTGTGACTGAATTATACAAGGCACTTTATTGAAATAATGTTTTTCACTTGTGGATCTACTGACCACTTAGATTAGCTACCACTAAGAGCTAAATTATGACCCTAATGAATCGAACAACAGACAGCTAAGGCTGCAATGCCTTGAGTGATTCTTTCACTCCTACTGGTAGCAGTACACACCTGCAGGATGATGCTCAGACCAAGTACTGTTTGCCTTGAGAGCATAACAAGTTCTTGACAGTCTACCAGGTCTTACAGAAATCAAGATGACCTTGGCATCAATTGCACTAAAAGTAGCCACCTGGAAACTTGATCTTCATGCATTACCACATCACCTTTGTTCATTTTTATTACTAAACAAGGCATCTCTCTGTGCATGTCAAGTCACCAAAATAGTATCAATATCAGAACCATAGTACAAATAAATAAATGGCATGATCAATAGTTTGGGGACTTTGACCAAATTAGCTTCTCATTTTTTCACATTATAATCGCATGAAAATTTGAAAACTGCAGTTGCTTTTAACCCACTACAGTGAAAAATCTTAAAGGTATATCCATTCATCATTTGAATTATAAAATTGTATTTAGGAATGCAACTTTAAAAAAACCCCAAAGCATGAACTCAACTCAGTGACTTCTGAATTCCATTCTAGCACTCTGAACTCTTTTCCTCTAGAACAGTCTGCAAAAATAACTCCTCTAGTATTTTTTTAATGGTGGATTTGTAATTAAAAAGTGTATCTATTAAAAAAACCCAAAAACTCACAGCTTTGACAGAGTCCATCTGTAGAAGATTACTTATAATATCAATGTGTGTCACCCCACATGCATGCAGAATGGCATCTCCTTTGCTGCATGCAATCCCAGCAAAAGATGTCGTTTTCTTTAGACAGTACACTGAAATGAGATTTTCAGTTAATCAAGCTACTCCTGCACAGCTAATGAGAAGATCACCTAAATATGCAACAGGGTTTTCTCCAGAGAGAACTCCCTCCAGAGTTCCTTCTGAACTGCTTTTTATTTTCTTGTTCAGCAGTTGCCCCACACCATCTGCTGGTATTGCTTCACAAAGCCAAGAGCACTGGCAAATGAAGATCTGTGGGGTTCTATCATTTTCCCTTCTCTTTGGTGCATATATAGAACTCTTAAGAGAGCCAATGAAGCATTCCAAATTGTGGTTCTTTCAGTATGCTGATAATACACTTCCTTTTTTCTAGCTTATTATCACTGCTAATGAATGTCTCAGTGTTTAAGGGATACAGAATTTCAAGACACACATATATATGAAACTTAACCCAAATTAAAATAGACATGTTATGGATAGATTAAAAAAAAAAAAAGAAAAAGATATCAGGTGAGAGTCTGTCTTTTTCATCTTCCATACTTGTTATCTATAATGTTGGTAAATGAATGGCTAACAATTACAGCACTGTGGCCAGACAAGAGTTTTTATCTGTGTAACAGTCACTTCAGAACATACATCTGTGATTTGGGATGTGAATGTGATTTATGCCTCACAAAGCATTTAGCACCATGCTTATAACCAAATTTTAAATTTCTATGGAAATGAAAACACTAATGGAAAGGTCAGCAACCTTAAACTAGTCGTGTTTCTAAGATGAAACATGCACCTGTTGGCACGTCACACTCTCTCTGGGGTGTTGTTTCACATCTCAATGTTACAGAACCCAGTAATAATACCACTAATTGTGTTTTGCCACTAATATAGTGAAGATGCCATAGTTGTCATTAGTAGCAGCTTCTTAACCAGTGACCTGCCCTATCATTCATGGCTAGGAAGATCAAGCCATGCCCATGTAAGCAGCTGCTAACCTGGGCATGCTGCAGAGGCAGCATCAGAAGTTACAGAATGAGTCTGCAGCACACATTTTGCTTCCATTTGGAAGAGATTGTTTGAAGAAAGTATTTTGGGGCTCAGTGCCAAATATCGTTAGAATTTTTTTCTCAATGTTTAGCAGTGGTATAAAAACCTGTGTGTGATTTGCCCTGGAACTCTTAAAGAAGGTACTATGTAATGGAGCATACTAAATTGCCAGGAAATGAAAGAAACTGAGAATTTCATCCTGCTTGCTCTGCCAAGCTGCTGCATTTAATGTGTTTCAGTTTTCAGTGGCTTGGTGTTCTGTGCCCATCATGTACCCACTTCTCTTGGGTTCCAGTCTGTAATGTAAGAGCTATTTGGAAAATGGCAGACAATGCTAACAAAACCCACTGCCTCAGCAAAACTTCTCAGTGCTCTTTTTCACATGCACAGCCAGGAATACTCAGAACTTGCACTGGTCTAAGCCTGATGCAGTGCACACCTTGTGGTGCACTGTGGGGTAGGGTCCCCACCAGCAGTATCACTGCACTTACCATGAGAAAACCATGGGCTCCTGTCTTTGAAAAAAACGTAATTATCATATTCAAGGCACTTGGTGGATGCACCATTGAGTTACTATGCTCAGACCAAATTCACAGTCATGCCATACCTCTACCTTCAGATTTTCTACTTTAATCTATTTGAAGGGTCAAAATGGTCTAGCAAAAACTTCTGTTTCTTTCTTGCATTCTTGCCTAATCTTAACCTTACAAATTTTGCAATTACTTGACTCCTTAAAAAACAGAGTTGACTAAACACTCTACTCTATAAAAGGCAAGTCAGGTTTCAGTTCACTGTTTGAAACAAGTCTTATGTGGGCATCTGGAAATAAATCTGTAAAATACTTCACCAAATAGTTACAGACAAGAAAAATCAAACAGATAGATCTGTTTTAAAAAGAGTAGTCATTATGGTTCAAAATCCCCAGATAAAGCTCTAAATCCACTGAAATCTAACATCATCCAACACCTTGGAAGGTACAGATAAGAGTTTGCCTCATCTGGAGCACTCACACATACACATGCCTGATTTTACCATTGGTAAAATGTATTTAACATGTAAAAGCTAGATAGCTTCTATCCCCAACTTTTTTTTTAATGACCTTTTAAACTCCAGAAAAACGTAACATTAACTGAAACTGCTCTAATTTAAGGTGATAAAATCTTTTTAAATGATGATTTAAAGGTAAAATAACGAAGAACTGACTGCAAAAGTTTTCAGAACAGAAAACAAAATTGCAACAAACTCAAAATAAAGCTGAATTTTCACAAGTTGTCAGTTACCCACCCATGTTCTACATGGTCACCACTTTTGTGTGCCACTGAGAAAGTTATTTTCTCCTGTTCTGTTTTTCCTTACCAACCAGAGAAGACCAGAAGACAAAAACCCACCTAAACTACCTTCAAGAACATCACATTAAGTACTTTTTATTCCCCTTAATCCCAACAACCAAGATAGCTTCAGCATGCCTGTCCCAATCACACTAAGAAACCAGCACAGCAGCCATCTCTGAGCAAGAAAAAGCAACAGGACCTTAATGGTAGTTGGTTCTTGTCAAAACTTAACTTCACTTACAGTGTTCCTTCCCTCTACATCTCTTATGGAAGTAGTCTTGTAAGAAGACATTTTTATGATTGAAACAAAACCCACTTCATGCTTAGGAAATTTACTACTGTCAGTTTTTCCTTCCACTATCCCCCAGTTCTCCCACTCTCTCTCAGTTTGTTATCAGCCCAGATTCAAAAGACATTATGGGTGTGAAGGGTTGTAAACTGCACAACCCTCCATAGTCTATTCTTGGTGCTCTTATGCTACTTGGAGGAGTCACTGAAGCTACTGAAGGGATGAGAGGAAGGGCAAGTGGGCAAGAACTCTTCAGAACCAGCAGGAGGCTGCCCACCTTTTGTCTCAGGGCCTCACTTCTGCAAATACCTACAGAAAGGGAACTGGGGCTAGGTCAGAGAAACAACCACACACTGAACAAAACACAGAGGTAGATTTTCTTCCACAGCATGCTTTAAAAGCCTAATTTACCAAATTCTACTCACATTTTGTAGTACATTGAGTGCAATGGTAAAATACAATTCAATTAGAAGCTAATTCAGCTTATTCAAAGTATAAAGGCTCCTGGAAAAACACGCTGCAATGGATCATTGTCTTGGTCAGTCCCAGGAAATGATCCTTTGATAATATTGGCAGCCTCCTTTTTAATTTTTTCTTTTTTTAAAGTATGCATTTTCAGTGCTTGTTTGTAGCAGAACAATGAAGTATTGTGAAAAATGACAGATGTGAAAAATAGGTATGATTTGATTAAGAGGGAAATACCAATCATGAAAGATCTTTAAATCAAAACAGATTGCATATTCAGAAAGGCTAGCATGTAACATCTCTCTACAATAATTTTATTCCCTAGAAGCAGTTGAATTTAAAAGTTTACTTAATTTTTGAACATGACTTTTTTTAATAGTATTACTCAGTACCTTACAGAGTATCCAGAATGTTTTCAGTGTTCATAATTTCAGTGAGATTAAAAAAAAAACCAGCACTTAACGTTAAACCCAGCACTTAACACTAAAATATATATGACAGAAGTTAGGAAAATTATTTTTAACAACAACAGCTGGGGAGTCACTAATATCAATACTGACTGCACTGCATATTTCCATTTAAATCAAAGAGGGGGCATATTTCTTCCACTTCAATCCAAACTAACTTACATATTTTTTGTTTCAGCTTCAGTGAACTGCTTTAGCAGCTTTATATGCTGCCAGAATCTTCAATACAAAAGAGTCCTTTAGCTTTTATGCTAACCTAATGAAACCACTTCCCTTGAATCTAGTTTTCTTAATTAAATATTCATGAACAAAATCTTTCCCCCTAGTTAAGGAGTAAAACAAATGCCTAAAGAAAACGAATTTATCAAAAAGGGTGGTGGTTCAAAAAAAAAAGAAGTCCCAAGTCAGAGGATACTACTGGGAAACAACAGTTTAATTTCAGGCAAATGAAACCCAAAAAGCAGAAAGCCTAACTGTTTTTTCCCCAAAAGTCTCCTATAAAATTTCTGGAGAAAGAACATAGCATCCAAGAGCTTCATAGGAATAACCATAAAATAACTTTTGGTAGGGATCAAACAGAAAAAGTTGCAAGACAGGTCTTGAAAAATTACTGCTATGGTTATGCTTCTAATCTCAAGTGAGTCTGACTACTAGCAAAAGTGGCAGGACTAGATCCACTGTAAAGGTCAAGAAAAGAGAAATTCTTATCTTTAACGGAGCTGAAGTCAGCAGAAACTGCCACCCACCCAGAGCAGAGTGACAGCCCGGTTAGAGACCACGCTGTGCTGCCAGGGGCATCCCAAAGCACGGTCATTAGCAGGAGCCCCTTTCTACCTCTGTCCCCAAGAAGGAAGGTTGGGTCACCATTTCTGAAATCTCCTAAAATCACTCAAAGCCCGTACACATTTGCAATCAAGCCACATTAAGTCAGAAAGCACACTGGGCTGGCACCATAAAACACAACTCTTGTGTAGTGTCAGGAGTTGATCAGATTTCAAACACTACATGATTGCACGTCAAAGAATCCTCCAAAGGAAGATATAAATAGGAGCTACAATACGGACACAGCAAAATAAATTTGCCTAATCTATTTTAAAAATTGTTCTTACTGAACTCAAAGACAGTAAGACACATGTCTGGTTTTGTCACTCAGATGTTCCTTAAATAATTTACCTTCCTTCCCTGTGACAGTTTGGGTTCTCTAACAGCTGGTTTCTGCTTTTAAGAGTTGTAAGGACCAAAGTTCCTGCTACAACAAAGTTTACACATCAGGCTGAGCCATACCTAGGCTTCATGGACAACTGCTGCAATGAGTTAAAGATAAAAAACAATGCACATGTAGAGCATCTTCCTATCCTTTTGAGGAATACAAACAGGTACTGTAACCCATAGCATGTTGCAAATCTCAAAAAGCACAAGAGCTATGCTTTTCTTGTGAGTTTGCTTAAAATACAATTAAAGAAATCTCTGTATGGTGCTCCTCCTTAAAAAAATAAGGTACAGCGAAACAATTACTTTTAAGATTACTTAAGATTATTTTTAAAACCTATCAGTAGGGCTACCTTTTTGAAACAATGTTTTAAACTCTAAGAAGATACATAAAAATCTCAGAACCACAGTATTTGCAATGTCTTCTTTAACATTAAGGCTAACTTCTCTTTTCTTTCCAAGATACAAACTAAAACTAAATTGTGAGGTCATGAATATCTCTTAAAAGAGGCCTTCCTACTAATCTATGAAACTTATTCTGGTTTGCAGTTCAATATACTGCTCAACAGCATTATGTGCACATATATGATACGCTACTAACATTGAAATTATTTTCAAATATGGGCTAACTCCTGAGCAGGCAGTATGTAAAAGATGGGAACAATTTCAGGAGATATAAAATAAAATGCTTGCCTTCACAGTAAGATATCAAGGGAACAAAAAACTCAAGTAAGTACAAATGCAAGCCAAAAAATCCACACAAAAGAAAACCTGCCACATTTCTGAAAGAAAAATCAATCTCTGCTACAAATTACACAGCTTTCAAAAATGTAAGACTTGTCATCTTTTCCAGCCTAAAGCTACATTCCTAGCTTCATTTATCATGCTTACTCAAATCAGCATTAGAATTCTCAGTCTCATCATCCTAAGAAACCCACTAATTTATATTTATTAGCCTTAAGAGTTCTCAAATCCAATCCACTCAACACCTGATGGTAAACACTCTCTTAGAAATCTGTGTAACCAGGAAATTGAGCAAATTTTTTTAACCTGATAATAAACGAAGAAAACAATACCTCTCCAGATGTAGGAGGCTGTTTGATAGGCAAAGTGCTGGAAATTACTTTGATCTATGTATATACTTAGAATTAACATAATATTTAAAAGGTATTGCAAAACCTGAGTGCACAAAACACACACACATCTGGACAAAAGCCACATGAATTCTAAATGTACTTCAGATTCTCTGGCTTCAAAATCACACTACTGGTTAACATCTTTACAAGTTCTGCTTCCCTTTCAGTAATAACACTTCACTAACACTTCATAAAGTGTTGGTTTTCTACAAAACGTCTCAAGATAAAATGCTGCTCTGGAAGTTTTACAACGGTATGTTCGAAGCCACTCAAAAATGCACAGTCTAGATAACAGTGTTAGTTAAAGCAGATTAGTGGTTACTGGAGCCAGTGGACAGTCTCACAAGGAGTGCACCTGCACTCTCTTTGCATTTAAGGCTGCAGGCCCAAGCACAATTATTTTGCCTGTACTGCAGAAAATAATGCTTCTCACTCCTTCCTCTCTCACAGGATCACAGAATGGCTGAGGTTGGAAGGGGCCTCTGGAGATCATGTAGCTCAGCCCCCTAGGGCAGGTTGTAAAGGATGGTGTCCAGACAGTTCTTGAATAGAAGGAGACTTCAGAAACTCTCTGGGCAGCCTGTTCCACAGCTCTGTCACCCTCACAGTAAAGTAGTTTTTCCTCATATTTAGATGGAAGCTCCTGTGTTTCAGTTTGTGCCCCTTGTCCTGTCGCTGGGCACCACTGGAATGAGCCTGGCCCTGCACTCTCGACACCTTCAGACACTTGTGTGCCTTGCTGAGCTCCCCTCCACTGTTTCTGTGGAACACGATCGTGTGCAACTCAGAGAACTAAACCAGGCCTGGTATTCTGGAAAAACACCTTTGACAAAAAAAGTGCAAAGTTTCTCTGTACCTGAAGGAGTTTCCCAGTTCAGGTCATAGCCCAAACGTTGCATTAACACAACACAAAGTGAAAGAATAGGAGCTTTTTTCCTTAAACTGTTTTTTTCCCCATAATTTATTATAGTTTAGGCATATATTGAACTACAGCTTTAATAGCCTATAGAATGGGTTGCTGTCTTAAAAAGACAACTTAACATGGATTTTGTTTTCTCTTTTCTCTGTAATTAGGTACCACTTCTTCCAGACACTAAGATTGCACAATTATATCAGTACTCTCACATTAATGAATTGCTTTAGAGTTTTTCAGTGTTAACAAGACACCTATTTCCAAATAGTTATTTGGATTATTCAACCACACCTACCCAGCATTATCATTAAAAAAATAATATCAGTTTAACTTATTTTTATCAACTAGTCTCACCTTGCTATTTTACTCCTGCAATTTGACCCAGCCAGAAGCTTTCTTCCTATGCCTGCCATCTGTTAACTACTTTTTACAAAAATGCTTCTCTTTTGGCACATTTCAAGACAATTATAGCAGTTATTTAATGAGTGTGCAATTATCTCAGGAAAAAATATATTATTATATTATGACAATCATTATAACAGCAAGTACTTAATTTTAAAGAGGAAACATACACAAAGAATTGGGCAGCCTAATTATTTGACAAGTGATGAAGGTTGAGAGAGACCTTCTCAAGAAAGGTTTAAGAAAAGCATTCGTGATAGCAAAAAGATCCAAAAAATTGCAAAAAAATTTAATTCTACTCAACAGTAATTACTAACAAACTCATAAAGCCTTTAAAACTGTTAAACAGATACTCTGGCACATTTTCACTGTTCTGAAAAGCCCAGCAATTTTCGTCTTGCCCTTACTACACTGTTTTATTTTGAAAGCCAAAACAGGGGAAATTAAAATGGAGACAATAAAAATTATACTCATCAGTAAATGTGTTACAAATTTATCTCACAAACATGTACTTTCCTTCCCCAACCTATGCAATTTGGAATTTTAAAAAATAAGTTGCATAAAAGGTTTATATAAAACATATATAATATATACAGAAGCAAGTGCTTCATACACATTCAACTATAAATAAAGCCATTGAAACATTGCTCTTTTAATGAGTAATATGTTATTGGCAAAAAGCCATAGATTAATAATGAAAACATTTTATATACAGCTATAATTTAGAATTTCATTCCAGGAACTGCACTACTTAGGCTCAGAGATGCTGCCTACTCTTCTCATTAACTCTGGGCATTTGACACAGCTTTGCCATGGTCACTCCCACCTGTTTGTGCAGGTTTTTCTCAAATCACAGAAATAAAGCAAAAAAACTGCAAAATATTGCACAAAGGTGGTCAGTGGAGGGATTACTTTCATTACTTCAGCATAGATGATAAATTTACTAGGTGCTGGGAATTCTGCTGCCTCACTGTGGTACAGGTTTTAAGTTCCTATGAGGAGGGTAAAAAATGTTCCTGAGGCACAGAAAACTAAATCCAGTGGGTACAACTCATAGAAATGCCTAAAAAGAAACTTCAGACAAAGATTTACATTTGTTAATATGATGTCACCCATAAAATTGACCCTAATTAAAGGAACAATATAAATACAATGAATATGCTTAATGGGAGTTATGCCAGCACTATTAAGCACCTTAGGAAGAATAAGCATTTAGGGCTTTTTTGATCTGTGGGTTGTTCTTACGGGTATGAAGGTTTTTTACATATCAAAATTACAAGATATGATTTGTAATGAACCCAAATGCTTACTGGAACAGTCGTCTAGATTTCCAGTCATGGAATCATTAAAGTTGGAAAAGACTCCCAAAATCAAGTCCAACCTTTGACCTGATGCAAAGATGAGATGATGCAAAGTAGGACAGATTTTGAGATGTGCATTTTAGTACGCTCAGTCTCACTGAATATTGCACTGCTTCCCAAGCCACATGCATATAGCAGCACCATAATTTTAAAATTTTGTATTGTACCAACACTTAGGAGCCATAACCTATAAACTTACTATGCAAAATAGCCAGTCTCTTCTACAAAGAACTTCTATGTAGTATGATCAATTCATTAATTTAAAATATTCCTCATTACATGCTTACTTAAAATTAACCATACAGAACGTAAGAAATACATTCTAATACTATACTGTATCTATACAATATAGTGTGCTTATCTATATATACACATACACACAAATACTATATATCCTTGATTTTGATACATCTTCCATAACTACTTCTATATCAAGTAGCTGTCTGGTTTTAGATCTCACAGTTAGCCAAGAAACCACATCACTGCTTACTGTGTGTTTCTCTCATAAAAACTTCACAGTCCAAGATTGTATATACAAGTAGAACAGCAACCAATGGCAGGATAAGAGTTTTACAAGTGGAGTAATCCACGGGATACATGTCTACAATGAATTTAGAATTGTTATAAAAGTGCCATCTGATACCACAGTCAGATATGAATGGCCTGTGACAACTCAGGACATCTCAGCAGCACATAAATCTGGACTTGGATCTGGTGAGAGGTAATTCCCTCTCTGATGATATGCTCATATATGAGGTTATGCCATTCTGATATATACAGATGTCCTGGGGTACAACACCACCCAAGCAATCATCTGCAAGGTTCAGACTTGACCAAACTCTCAACACAGGCGAGACAAATTCTTTCAAAAAAATTAGTGTCATCTGTTTCTATAAAAGAAGTGGTAGGACAGCTCAGGCTTGCAGGCATGAAAACACTTGCACGTTTCAGGTCAGTTTTTACACAAGTTCATGAATACACTGAATTGTCAAGTTAGGTGCCAAACTTTTAGTCACAAAAAGGAAAAAAATTAATTACATGATTTAAGAACTAAGACTACTACCTCATCCTATAGCACTTTATATTATTAATGAAATACTATTTTTCATCAGTATATTCTTCATTTTCTTATTATTTTTAATCTCAATTCCTCTGCTTTCACGTGTGCAGCCAGAAGACATTAGAACACTTCTTACAAAATAACATACACAGTGAGACAGCTGTAAACTTCTCTTAGGACAGTTTATACTTCAGATTATCTTTCCAAAAGTTTGTATTTCACATTATTTTTCCAACAGTTTATACTTCACATTATCTTTTCAACTTCCTTTTTCTTCTAAATATGTAAAACAATGTTGAAGCCTTTTTTCATCCTTCTGAAAAGCTAATAGATTATTTAGCCTTAGCAAACTCAAACCAGTTTTAAGTGGAGTTAAAAGATCAGAAGTCTTGTATTAGTCAAAGCTACGGCTGCATGAGTCTTCAGCATTTCTCCACTTTAATTTCTGTTCTCAAACTAATTCTGATGAAAAATTCATGATGTAAAATTAAGGGTGCAATTTATTTACAATTCTAATCTAATTACAGCAGAAAGTGTATTAGCAGCATAAGACAGTCTTTTTAATTCTGCAGCATTATTACACCGAACAGATTGTATTAATTTTTAAATTAATTTCCATCAAAAGAATAACCATACAAGTAAAAATGTTATGAGTATGCTTGCTCTCAAATACTGAAACAAGTATTTAATGTTCTTCCCTAATTTAAATAACCTCTGTCTAACTACAGTTAAAGATCTTTGGTTGTCTAATATTGGGTCTGTTCCAAGACCTACAGTTCATTAACTATTTCATAAAATAAAGTTATTCTTTCTGAGAAAACCTCAACCATTATCAAACTGAAACTGTTAAAAAAAAATAAATTTGCTACTAATTGTTTCTTCAATATGCACTAAAGCCAGTATGAAACACGATCTTGTTAAAAAATTAAACTACTACATATGAAACTTGTCAAAATCCCTTCCCACCTGATTTCTAGCCTAAAGCCAACCAGTTTCAGGAATATAAAAATTCCTTCCCCCTTTACCCCACCTTCTTCCTCCCTGGCTAAACTGACACATTTGTAAAAAGCTCTAACAGAACCAACTCATCTTGAACTTGAAATTCTAAAAAGAGATCAAAGAATAGAAGTGAGAATTACAACTAAAGCCCCTCTTAGAATTGTAGTCAGTCAAAAGACAGATATGAAACACTTGAGTAATTGCCATACTTTTCCATTACTATTCATATTGCATACTCCACTGATTTAAAGAGGCTTCTACATTGTTTGCTTCTGTCAATCCCCCATCTGTACATTCCTCAGCAGTTTGACAGCTACCAGTTCACAACCAGTTTCTGAAGGAAACATTAAACATCTGTCTGACCAGATAAACTCAAGGTCAGAATCCAATTTATACAATTTATTGCATACCCCAAAATAATAAAAACCAAACCAAGCAGTTTTATAACTATCTGGTTTCTGGCTGTTTCATTTCAAAGAGGAAAAACATTAACATTTTAAATACTGCGAAGTTGCTTTGTTTTCACACCATGATAAAAACAAAACTAAACGCCTAAAACTTAAAAGGCTCTCTACAGATCTCAGAACTTTCCCTCTATTCCTTGTTACAAAGCAAAGTGCTAAAACTGATGTCAGTGAGATGGAAGCAAGTCTGAAAAGGTTCTGACGAATACAACACAAAAGTCACAGCACCAGAAAGTTTTATTAGACCTACTTTTCATTGCCTGGCTTATATCCCACATGCTGCTCAAAAGTGATACTAATCCCTGGGTTTCTCGCCCTCCCCACTTTTCCTGGAATTTCCTCTTCACCCTTCACCCCAAGTATGCTCAGGGAGCCCAAGAGCCTCAACACCCCTGTTCCCAACCCCTCATTCTGCTGCCTGGCAGGGAACGGGGCACTGCTCCCACAGCCAGACTGCGCACACACACTCCAACAGCATCACCTTCCCCTGCGAGCTGCTGCACCCTATGTCTTCAGGTTACAGAGATCTCTGACAAGATTAGCTACTTGGGTGCCCTCTTTTGTTTTTTTAGGTAGGGAAGGGGAAAGAAAGGAAATGTTTATCAAAACCAACAGATTGCATCTACTGCATCATTCAGTTAATCAAGCTCATCTCAACCGCACACTGCTGGATATCCGTGTTCCATTAACATCCCACCACAATTTACAGAAAAAGTTTCACTGGTAGGAATTGACAATTACATGCTCCATAAACATAAGCAGAAGTTGTAATGGAGAAGCAATCTACTGAACCAAGACCAAAGATTAAGCATGTTAAGCCCTTATCTCTACACTAATGATATAAAATTAACAGGGGGGAAAAGAAAAATGCTACATTGTCTCCTTCACAGGCCTTTGTCCTACAAACTAAGTAGAAGCAAAAGTCAGTAGTTAACGTCCTTGCCTTCCCCATATTTTTTTTTCCCCGAAAGAAAGCATTCTATATTCTCAGAGAGAAAATTGGTAGCAAGAATACAGAAGTAAAACAGTTACTAAAACCTTTTTAAAGCTGTTTGCTTTAAATGTGTATGTTTGATGTCAGAGTTGCTTCTGTTTTGAAATGCACAGATTGAAAATTAGAAAACAATTTTTATGTCATCTTGTCCTCCACGTGGAGGACTTGAATAGTTGCAGTAGATGTGCACATTATACTAGAATAACTGCTGAGGTTTTTGGTTTAGCCAAAAGTAACAAAACTAAACAAAAAGGTTGAGCCAAAAGTAACAACATACACACAGCTTTTTATATGTTTTCTGTTATTATTGATCACATCAAGACCAAGAATAATAAGTGTGTATTTTTAAGCAATGAGCATGAGCACAAAGACACAAAGCAAAGGACAGAGCAACAACATAACCACAGCAATTCTTGCAGGAAATCAGCCAGACAAACCTTACCAAAGCTCTTAAAAACATGTTTCTTGACAATGACAATAAGCCATTATATTTGCACCAAAATCATAAACCAGTAAATTTTCTCAGCTGTACTTCAGAATTACAAGCAGCAGAAGGAGCAACATCATTTTATCTGAATAAGATCACATAAGTCTTGCTTTCTGCAGTGATAAGAAAACAGGAGAAAGCAAGGTCTGCATCAACTGGTTTTTTTTCCTCCTAAACTGGCTGTTACCTAGCCTCCTTCAGGGTCAAATAACAGGTCAGAGACTTCAGTTATCGTGCTTTGACTCAAGCACCAGTCACTATTATTCATTTCACCCAATCAGCCAAACCAAACAGTTCAAACCCCCACTCCCCAAATCCCTACATACCTGTCCTTGTAAGGTTGCACGACTTCTGCCTTGCAGGTGCTGATTAGAAACTGAAGAATGCCAAGGATGGATCTGAGTTTGAGACTGTGCCCGAACAAGTTCGGATGACGGTGTCACTTGCTGCGGGGTTATGTGGTGTTCTAGGTCATGCTCTAAAACATGGCTTGTGCTATCCTGAACAAACGCAGAGTCATCAAACTGTGGCAGAAGGTCTTCCTGCAGGAGGTCGTCTGGGTCAAGTCCTGTGAATGGTTCACTGTGGGTCTCCACTTGATGAAGTAAATTGTCATCTAAAGATGTAAAACCGTTACTATCAATAGGGTCAGTGAAATGGCTTATCTGAGAAACAGAACCAGTGGAAGCTGGAAAATTAATATTCACAGGAGAGAGTTTCGAACTACTAAAGTTGCCCTGAGGATGCGCAGAATGCAACATTTGAAAAGTACTTGAATTCAAAGGTGTATTAGGATTCAACATGTGCTCGGTTGTTTCTTGCTTGGTCCCTGTTTGAGATGTAAAGGCATCGCTTCCAGTGAAGTCAGAGATAGAGTGTGTCTGCTGGCTAGTAGAAAGAGCTGTTGTAGGCTGAAGAAGGCTAGTAGGAGAAATGTGATTATTAGAGTAAGAGTACGGAGATGAAAATTGTTGACTATTACTGACAGAACATGGAGTAATAGTTGGGGACTGTCCATCAAAATTTCCTTCTTGATTCCCACAAAAATGTATTGAAGCACTTGCAGTTTGAGAAAACTGTTGAACAGACAGAGGCTGCTGTGAAGTTGATGGATTAGAAACTGAAGGTGGGTGGTTAACACTGACTCTGAGGGAAGTAGACACGTTAACTTCCATGAAGTCTTTTGGCTGACTCAGAGCATCCTGCCCCGTGTTGTTCCTGCTCTGCTGCGGCCGTAGCGAGGCACACTGATGCTGTGGTTCGTTAGCCTGAAATAAGGCAAAGTCATGGTGTGCTACAAAGCTTTTGTTTTGCTGCATAGACTGAGAATGTCCTTGGTGAAAAGGGGACCCATTTTGATTTGAAACAGTTGTGGCAGTTTGGTGACCCCACATAGGACTACCATCGGCCACATCTGGAAACATCCCATTGGACTGGTTTTGCGGATGAACTGGTGAACAACTGAATTGAGAGTGTGGTGATAAGACATTGTCAGCTGAGCTATTAAAAGACTGATTTACTGAGTGAAGCTTCAGTGAATCATACTGATTCAGCTGATCAAACTCACTCATCTTTTGTTGATTTTGAGCATCTTGCACATGGTTCAGTGAGTCTATGTGCAAAGGTTCAAATTCTGCACCCAAATTCAATTCATCAACGAGTGAAACAGGTCCAGGTTGAACAAAGGCATCATCTGACAAACCTTCTAAGGTCTCACTAAAAAGATTGGCATCATCAAAAAAATCCATCATAGGATCAGTCATCTTGAGAGGTCTGTTCTGCTTTTGCTCTCAACTCCAAATGGAGTCAATTTTGTCTCTCTGCAGTGAACAGAAACAACTGACATCCAGCGGTCACCACCTTATCCAAGGCATGCCAACAGCCATTAGTGCTTCTGATGAAACATTCGTCTTCAAGTGTTAAAGCATCCTGAGGGAGAGGAGTGGGGAAAAAAAAAAGGAAAAATTAATGACTCTCCTCATCCTTCCTTCTCCTTCCCAACACTTTTAAGGATTTTTTTATACTTTTTTCATAACTTTAGCTGAACCAAAAATCAAATAAGTTATTTTTGCTTATACTCGATGCCCTGTGCAGGGTTTATAATTTTTGTCCCTTATAAAAATATGCTTTAAATGTAATTGTTTCATTTGTTTTATTCACTCAAAGCACAATTGTAGATTCTCCTTGATCATATTCATTAAAACTACCGAATTGTACCAGAATTAGGTTTTAGTACTCCAGGATTAGAATTTGTTTATAGCAAAGAAATCATAGACTACATAAGATGTATATAATAATTCCGTATGTTTAAACAAAAAACTTGAAAGGTTTTAAACTACATTTAAGTCAAAGCTTAATTTCACTAGGAAAAACTGGGATACTTTGTTTCTTCCATTTAAGTTATATTATGCAAGTTCCTGAGAAACTATATTTTATCGCACTTAAGACATAACAGACTCTTCCTAAAGGAAAGACAAGAGAATGAATACAATGATACAAAGAAAACCCAAAAAGAACAAGCTTTCATTCAAGGGAGTTTGCGCACCTAGTTTTGAAACATTTGAAACTATTTATTCATAGTATCACTGAGTGATCACTAATTAATTGACTTGCAGTGAGGGATTTAAGGAGAGTTGAAAAGCATGGTTAATTTAACTTCAGCCTAAAAACTCCCACAATTATAGTGTAATCTAACAGAATAGGAAAGGAATGAAAATGTGTGTCTGATAATGTAACTCCCTAGATAACTGATAACCATGTAGAATAGGGGAGCAGTCACTTTAAATGAGCACCTTCATGGAATGATCATTCCTTTATCCTGTCAGTACATATGTCTAATTAAAGAAAAAAAAAAAAAGGGAAAAAAAACCCAGCCACAACTTTTAATTCCTGACCCTTCTACTAAAGCTCACCTTCAATTGCAATTCCTCATTAATGAACTTTCCTAAGAATAAAATGAGTATAGGATCCATCCTGAAATGAACACCCTGTAAATCTCAAATATTCTGTGATGGAAAAGGTTCATGCTGAACCTACTAAGCCCAATGTAATTTTCAGCAAGCTGATGAAAACCCATGCAGCATATACTCCTAGGCCACTGAAGGTGGTGGGACCATAGTGAGAATGAAACCAAACTTAAATTCACAAATTTCCTTTAGGGTCTGGGTATACGAAACTTCTGGTCTGTACAGAGAAAGGACAGATGGACCCTGTATCATCCTGAGAGACACCGATCAAGTATGGATTGGTGTGTCAGTGAGCAAGGGAACGAGCATAATAAAAAAGTGACAGAAGCTTAGGGAGATGACAGCTTGGCACAGCAAAGCAGCCGTGGATCCCAGATTATACATGTGCAAGTTATTGCTTAAAGTTGGGATCTCCTAAAGTCCCAAGATAAAGCAAGCATTAATATAAATTAGACCTCATTATCTTCTAACACTGATTAAGTTGTCTACTTATGATTAAAAGCAACATAATGATGACTTTCCCAGTATGGAACACCTTCCAACAGATGACAAACAAACAGCAGGATCCAGGTAGAAGGTCTGGCATGGGTTATAACATTGCTAATATAACGATATCTCATCGTAGTTTATCTCAGCTCAAAAGATAAGTCAGGAGAGAGCTATTTTAGCTCAGAAGAAAAGCAATTCAGATTAAGTACAAGGAAGAAATATCATAGAAACAGAACAAACGTAATTCAAGAAACCCCACCTGAGGAAAGATAAGATGGAAATTATGGTAGCCATGGGTAAAATGTCATGTTCCAGGCTATCAAGGACTACTGATAAAAATCTCAAATTTGAAGCCTGTATCAGTAAGTTTACATACTGAGTCTGATCGATTTTTGCTAACTGGAAAAAATAGAGGGAAAAAAAAGAGATATTTTTCCATCTTTAGAAATATAGATCCAAAGGATGTACAATTATTAACTAGTATACGTGCTATTAATTACAGAAGCCTAGAACTACTCACCAGGACTAAAACAACCCCGTGTTAAACAAACACATGCACCAGACAATCTCTTCATGTTTTACTGGCTGTGTCCCTTTACAGTAAGGAAAGGGAGAAAAGCCTGCAGAACAGCTGGAATCACTGCAGCACACTCAGAGCTGGCCTCACAGAAATTTACTTCTTGACTCAAAACCCAAGAAACACTTTCCATCTTAGTTTTTCCTACTTCCTTTCAGCATAAGGAAAACAAAAGAGGAAATAATGAACAAATAATACGAACTCTTCTTTTAAAATGAAAAGGTATAAATAGGAAATATAACCTGAAGATGTCAGCTTCACTTCAAGGATCCAAGCAAGTTGGATAAGCACAAATGAACTTCCAAACTGAGAAATCTGAAGGCTAGGTACACGAGAAACCTCTCCCAGCTAATTAGACCAATGTAAACTTATTATGAAGAAAGCTTCTATGTAAAGAAAAGATTGTGAAGTGACAAAAAAAAAAAACCCCAAACAAAAGACCCCTAACAATCAACAACCTAAACCTTTTTTGTAAAGAATACCACTATAGATAGCCTGAACACAACTCTGTTGCAAAGAGAACTTGGGTTTCGACCAGGGAAGTACTTTTACCCATAGTCTTTTCAAGGAAACTTCATGTCTGTCTTATACCAGAAGAAAAAGAAAGCAAGATTTATTTTACAGAATACATCAAAAAAAGACTGAACTCATAAAAATATAAGGGAACAGATATCAAATTTCACTCTCAAAACATGAAGTGGGGGTAGCAATAAAAGGAATATAATAAAAAACTTGGATGTGTTTTATTTCATTTTATATTTATTTCATTGCATTTTTTGCTCCTTTTTCCAAAGTGACAACAGAAAACAAGCTACTCTAGTTATAAGCAAGTAAATCAGGTGGAGCTTAAGCACATTACCACGATATCCACACTTTCACACTTTGATACATGAGGTAGCACTGCTTCACATGACTGATGTGTGACAGTAGCAAAGATAAGAGAAATCAGTGACTTTGGTGGCCATTTTTCTCAAAAGAAGTTGAAATGATGGCTATCCAGACAAATAACAGCAGCCATCTCGGAGAGAGGCTAGGGACAAGTTAGCAAGCACAAGGAATTAAAACGAGTCATAAAAGCATGACATAACAGAAATCCAGACTACAGGAAAAGGACACAGAAGGGATAAACACAGAGAGTCATAACCAGGGAAGAGTTTTACATTTTATGCATGCAAAGGGTTTAGTTTTGGGCACTTTTTAGGGAAGCAATGCAACCAGGCAAAACGAACAAGTAATCTGCCAAACAGACTGAAAAAAATCACTGTATTTGCTAAATTCTATGTAACATGCAGCAGCATGACAGCTTTGTGGCTTGCTATGATTTGCCCATCTATTAGCAGATGGACTACTGTGTGAAAAGAGGTGCAATAGAGCATGGTAAAACCCAGTTACTAAAAAAACTGATCACTTATGCACAATATTTAGAAATAAGAGAAATTCCTTTCCCAATATTATAAGACAATTACACTATCATTACTTGTCAGATTTTAACTGAAGCTTTGGCCAAGTTCAAAAAGCTGAGTTAATTAAATAATACAGAAGTTACTTCCCGCTGATGCGCCAATATAAATGATGTTCTGTCATAGATTTAAACATCAATGTACATGTTAAATTTAAAAGGCACAGAGGGACATAATTTCCTCAAAATCACAGCAATATAGAAGACTAAAAAAGAACATTTAGTAGATACTAACTCTTTTATTCCCTAACTGAAAACAAATTTCTACCATTCTCAACCATGTCTGCCTTCACTGTGACTGGGACAACTTCTTTAATGAGAACAGCTTTGCTTAAGCTAAATGCAGCAAAACCACCCCAAAGAGAAAGTACATCACAGAACTCTGGATAAAACAACATGGTATCAAAAAGTCCCACAGCATATGCTTAGGCTATTTACTATACTTCTTTAAGAGAACCATATTAACATTAATTTTTAACTCAAGGTAAATTTATGAAGCCTCAAAATGGTATTTCAGCAAGCTGTACTTAATACATGGAGAGAAGACCAAATAACAAATTCTGTAATGTATGAAGTAAACTTAGCTGTTTTCTTTAGAGACCTACAAAAATTAAAAATACCAATAGCTTTTTTGAAAAAAATTTCTAGGGAGTCTTTTGTGGTTGTTTTTTTTCTACTGTTTTGAAGTGCAGGTGTGTGTAATACCACAAAGTTTCTTCAGACCAAATAAGGTTTATGTTATTGAGAAAAGGTGGTGTTGTTTGTTTTGATTGCACAAAATTCAGACCCTTTGCTTCTGGTTGCATTCCAAGTTAGAATCAGTTTCTTTCCAAAACTCCAAATTCAAAAGATGTATGGCAAGATGCACAATTAAAGCCTACAGAACTTCACGTATCAGAAAATTACTCTCAAATCACAGACCAATTTATAAATTCTTTACCTCTCTACCACTGTTTCTCTATCTGTAATACTTGGAGTTAGTGATTTAATTAAAGCATTAACACTTGGATATATAAATTCCAAAGTTTAATTATTAGCTTGGGTCAAAATTAAGAGCTAGCACAGGCACTTAATGAACCCTGTACTGTAAAAGTTCCTGATAAACCTTTAAGACAAAAATAAGTTGCTGAAATCTTCTAAATTAAAAATATATCACAATATACTTAAATAAAATGGCCCAAGTCAAAATAAAAAATATTCTTACCCATGAATATAGAACACATCTCTTTAATGAAGAATTAAGAAGCTCAGAGATGTGTTTTAAATCCAGATGGATACCTCATCATCAGAGACCTGAAAACGAAGAACGTTAAACAAGTCACACAATAACCAACTTCAGGAGTGTACATTCAAATGCAAGGCCTGAAACTCAAAAACTCACTAGGTATCATAAAACCAAGAACACCAGAATTAATACACAATCACTAGTAGTATTATGTTGTAAGTGTCTGGTAAATAGGTACATATTCATTTTGTAGGACCACTAAAAATAACCCAAATCTTCAAACCTCTAAGGATGAAGGGTCATTTGTGCCACAATACTAAAAGGTTTAGGGCAACTTTAAGACACAATGTAAGTACTCAAAACCAACAACAACAAAAAGAAAAGTTGTGAGGTTAGGTTTTAAACCTGTCAGTCTGAGAAGCCCTGTACATGTCTTTTAACAGCAGTGTGCTGTTCCACACTGACAGATGGACTTCAATGGGAACTGACACTGCCTTTCAGGGAGAAAATACCTGCAAGACAGCTTTATCCTATTCCTTGCCTTGACAGTAGGTAGAGGAACTCAATTTCAAGAGGTTCTCTTTTAATCTAAAAGAGGCTTCAAAACATTACAAAGTTTAAGGGAAAATGTGCAGGGGGCCAGGGGGTGGGTCTAGGACCTGTGTGTAAAAGCCTCAAAGCACACAAATCTACCCTCTAACATTAAAAAACAGACAAAACGTTTGTATATGAACTGATAGTCTGCACCAGTGTGTTTTTCCATTTCAAAAATACGATTATTGTGTCCAAGGCACCAAACATCCTCCAGTTCCAATACAGAGATTCCTTTCTCCCTAAATATGGTTTTGTGATCCCAAACTCTTAAAACACCTTTGCAGAACTATTAATGCAGTTCAAACTTTAAACTTTGTTAGAAGATAACATAGTATATATTACTGCATTGAGAAGCAGATTTTAACACAATTAGTTCCTCTCCCTACATCTTTGAAACAATGCTGTAACGTATGTGGAAGATATAAATTGGTTATAGCAGCTACCAAATCCTGCAATGTTCCAGTAAAAAAAAAAAAAGATCTAATTTGGTACATAAATTACTACCTTTATCCTCCTTTTATTATTTAGTAACTTCCCAAGACTTATTCCAAGGTTGCTAAACTGTCTCTGCTCTGCAGTAATAGGGACACTTAATGCAGAGAGGTATTTTTCTAAAATTCATATGAGTTAAGCATGTACCCAAACACATACCTCGGGGAAAGTTGCTAAAATAAATCCACCTTTGTTTACCATCTATGTGAAGTGATATGAATTTTGTATCAAAACAGCCAGAAAACTTGCTCTGTATGTTTCCTTTTTCTGTACTGGAAATTCCATCACACAAACAGAGCTCCTGTCATGCACAAGTCCTCTTCACATCCAGAATTAGAATGGAGTTTGAAACTATTTAACTGTCAGGTTCTATGCAACATTTTAATCCACTTTTTTGTTCCAAAATCTCTACTTATTTAAAAGTTCTTCGTTGGCAAAATAAAGTTAAAGCATGAAGGTTTTACAATATATACGCTAACTGAATAGAGGCATTCAAAAACTTATTATTTGAAAAAAGAAATATTGAAAACTTGCTATCAAGTAATTCATCCTACCTGTAAGAGTTCAACTGTAAAAAAAAAGAAACCTAATTCACCTATAACTACCATTTCAGACAAATGCTATTTAAAGTTCTTGGCTATCCAAAACAGCTGTATATCCTTCCTCAACTGCATTGTTCTTGAATCCTCGAAATAAAGAGGAAAAAAAAGATGTTTCTTACTCTTTAGGACAGTGTCCACTTACTTGAACAGCTTCCAATATGGAGACAATTGTGGAATACTTAAAAGTTTGAAAAATCCTACATTGAAAAGAAGAAAAACAAAATGTAACTAGATATACATTCACCAGGTCTGCAATACATTATTCTAAATGTGAAATACAACAAATATTTCAGACAGCAGAAGATTCACTAATGATTATATGAAGTCCCAAAGAGAAATCCACACAAAAGGAACTTAGAGCTTTCATAAGCTCCAAAATGGGATCTATCTCCGCAGATTCTCACATAAGCTACATTGCATGTGAACTTCTAAATACACATATATACATATACATGCACCTGTTAAGTGTGGTATGTTAAAAAGATTATTCTGTAAAGAAGCCTTCTTCGGGAGAAGGTCTTAATGCTTGCTTCTGAATCTTGAATTGGTACAATTAACTGATATACAATAAAAGTTACACTTCATTAAATAGAACCAGAACTATGTTTGTTATAAGCATGCCTAGATCCATATTGAACTACCTTAGAAAGTTTTAAAAATTTATCTTTCACAGTCCAACAAATATAGTATCTTCATAAAATACTGAAAGAAAAATACACATTTCCCGAAGTGCAGATGATTTCCTTACGTTTCTTGATTAATTTCTAATGCATTACTATTACTAATAAAAAAAATGTGAACAACAGTATTTTGGCTGTTTCTCTAAATATCTGCAGGGAGGGCTCCGAGCAGGGACCGGGCTCTGCTCGGTGCTGCCCAGCAATGGGACAAGAGGAACGGGCACAAACTGATGCCCAGGAAGTTCCACCTGGACACGAGGAAGGACTTCTCTCCTGTGCAGTGCCCGAGCACTGAACAGATTGGCCAGAGGGTGTGGAGTCCCCCTCACTGGGGATATTCCAGAACTGTCTGGACACAATCCTGTGCCCTGTGCTCTGGGATGGCCCTGCCTGAGCAGGGAGGTTGGACAAGATGATCCCACTATGGTCCCTTCCAACCTGAGAGTCTGTGATTCTTATTTTGGACGCTAAACCACAGATTTTTATACACATTAGTGTAACAGGAGATAAACGAATCATTTTAATTAGCTGAGAATAGCTACCCAAATTTCTATTTTTTAAAACATCACATAAGTTTTAATAAAGCAGTTTAGGGTCACACAACATCCTTGTGTGCTTTTATGTCTTCAGTTTTGGCAAATACCTTTAGAAAATTTAACAGCCAGTTGAAGACATTATTTTCAACTACCTTCTTCACCTTTCTGCCAAAGGCTATTGCCCTCAAAGCACACCTGCAAAACAAAACATGTAGGTGTGCATCTGCTGCTTCAGCATATAGTCTCCCAATTCAGTTTTAACCCTTCCTCTTGTTTGTTTAACAAACCCATTAGACTTTGCATTAAAACGGCAGAACTGTATATATACCTTCTATTTTGTCATTTATATTTTGTGGATGTTAATTGCAATAAAGGGACAATGATAATACAGAGAAGGACAACATCTGAATGTGCTACTATTGATAGGGATCTAGAAAGATACCAAGAGGTTGGAATATCTTATTGCAAAGAACAAAGTTTATCCCCAAGTCAGTTTATTTTAGTGAAAATAGCTGTTAGAAGTTCATGCATTTGGCCACCAGACTACTGAAGGAATCCGTATTAGTAACATAGTACTACTCTTAAAATATTGCAATTTTGTTTCTTTAAAGTATCCCTGTGGAGCTTTTCATTAATTTCAGGACTTCAGTGATTTCCTTCTTATATTTCTAATACCCATAACAAAAACTTCCCATGTTTTGTTCTTCAGGTTTGAATACCGCCACACACAACCTTTTTCTTTTTAGTGTATCTGTACAAAATACAAATGTCTCTTTTGGAACGTTAGTTGTCAAAAGAGAGTAACATATTCAGTGTAATGTATTTATAGCTTGCAGTTTATTTCTGATCACTAGAAAGAGTTGCACAAACTTCTTGTAAGTTTAGAAAGAAAATCCTCTGGTGCTGCTGAGATTTCAGAGGTAAGCATTACAGGCTTTCTATAGTTCTGTCATCAATTTCAGTGCTACACCTTAAATTAGACCTACAAAATATATTTCTGAATTCTGGTATCTTTCCTCAGGAACATTTAGGCCATTTTAAGGTTTAGAAAAACATTTGCATTAAAAATCAGAAAAAAACCTTTTCATTTTCACATGTGGCCTAAACCAAGATTTCATTACAAAACATCAGAGACAGAAGACTTCAGAGCACAGCCCTCTTTTAATTCACAATCTGATAATACACTATCTTCCAATAATTCTCATGTTCTAGCCTGATAAGCATCTTTGTGAACTACTGCAAGTTTATAACCTGGAAGTACCAACTAGAACAATGCAAAGGATTGTGCCTGTTTTACAGATTCCTATGGATCCTGATTGATGAGTACAGACAGCAGCTGTGGAGACTTGACATTGACAGAAATCTGCATTGGGAAAAAAAAAGAGCACAATTTCAAGTCTTGACACTGCCAGATTAGGATATGCCAGTACTTTACTGAACAAAACAGGTTCAGACATCCCACTCCACACCACATTTACTGGCATAAGGAGTTTCGTCTATATCACAGGTCTGCCCCATTCAGAGGAAGGCTGCACACAAGTTTTCTGTTGATTTGTTTTTTGGTGGTTTTTTTAACTGTATGTAAGGACATTTGTTATGAAAGTTTCCTAAAAGAGTTCCTCGCAGGCACATGTTAAGCAAGACACTCCGAGTTCACCATTTGTTCAGTGTACTCTTCTTAAATTAGGAAATCAATTAAAACTAATAACTCAAGCAAAGCATTTTTCATCTTGTCTCATGGTTTCCAGCAGAGTCAGGACATATTTCTGAATTCACCCGCAACAGACAGAGACTCCAGACAACTTTTACTGGGACATCAATACTATGGCACAAGAGTCTGTCAGCCAAAACGGACTTTAAAAAATTTCCCCAGTTAAATGGGACAATACTCATCTGTTTGTCAAGAGTATTTATGAATTAATTCTTACAAACTTACCTAAAAACCTGTCTCTGAAGCTAAATTTAAGTTTAGCTTCTGAAAAACAGCAAAAAAATACTTTGAAGAACTACATGCTGAAACCAGCAACACCATATTACATGGACTCAAGCCCACTGTCTTACCTAACACTGTTTTCAATGTAGGTGGAAGCCATAACTACAGTAGCTTTACTACAGGATAATTGAAAGCAAAAATATATTGTATTGAATTCTCAGATTTCCGATAACATATGGAATATCAGATGGGCAGACTTTCATAGCATTACATAAATGAAGTCTTTCTGAAGCTTAAAAGTTTCTTCATTAGGGTGTTCACTATCAAATGTAATAAAACCATTTCTTTTCAAAAGCCATTTACAGAACAAATTTTGGAGGAATTCCTGAATTTTAGTGACCAGCATAAAAGAGTGAACAAACCTTTTAATACTGCTCATGCGGCACAAGGAAAAGCGCCCAAGAAAACACTGCAGACGGAAACAATTTGGTAACCAGAGTTACATTTTCTAATATGACTCAGATAAAGAACAAAGTCAAAATTGCTATTTGTCTCCAGAAAAAGGATGGGAACATTTTTCCATCTTCCTGCAAATTCTAACTCTTGATTTAAGATTAAAACAAAAATATATCGCTTACAAAGAGAAAGATGTATGTACACTGCCAGCCTAAAGACATTAATATTTGGCAGCGCCTGGGTAATCTGTATGAATGAAGTTGAAGATTTCAACACATCTGCTTACTGACAGATGCCATATCTTACCAATGTAGTTCTGCTGAATTCTGACTTTTAAAAAAAATGCTTCCTACTTTGTAACATTTTTCTTGCAGCTTAGAAAGCGAATGCAATGTAAAGTCAGCACTGAAAGTGGAACTTGGATCCAAGGTGCTTCCAAAAGTAGCCTTGTACTTGATCACTAAAGCTCATTCTAAGAGGTAGCAGAGTATACATCTGAATTCTATTATATACACATTTTGAAAGTATTCCTAAGGTTCTAGTGTTTCTAAAGTCAAGACAAATCTTCATTAACCACACTGTTACAAATTATTTAGAATTGGCCTTCTGCAAGTTTTCAACACTGCAGTTACTCAAAAACATGGTCATTGTAAACCACATTATACTTCTTTCATGTAAGACTCTAGAAAAAATACCAAACGATCTCTCCTCCCTGCACTACTGTAAATAGAAAGTCGTGTGTTTGGCCTGTTTGACTTTTTTCCAGCTCACTCTCACATTTATGAACTGGTCAGACAGATTAAATATGAGAATCTTGCTATTCCTTCAGCCAAAGCAAAAGCTGCAAATGCTTTTCCGTTGCTGTTTTATCAGCAAAATAATCACTTCTTAGCATATTTCTTTTTTCTTTTGCTGAAAGGGAAAGAGAATACTTCAACAATATAATAATGTTAACTATCAATTTTTGAAGGTTTGACTAAAAAAGCTGGTTTCTCCATCACCCATTCCTGTGTACATGGATACCTCTCATTCCTGAGGCACCACTTCTGACTGCAGGAAGAGCACTGGGAAATAGAATGAGGACACTATGGGAGCCCACAGAAGTGTGAGATTTCAGAGTCTTCATTAAGCTCACAGCTCCATGGTTTGATAGAGCCAAGACCATTAAAAGGACAAGTCTGGATAGGTTGGTGGAAGAATATAAAGTATTGACAAAATTATATGGGTTAGAAAAGAATCTGGGTGTGAAGGGTTAGCAGACTTCAGTTAAACACAGAATTCTTTCAACAGGATGATTTCTAAACACAAGTACCAAGCGTTACTGAGAATTCAGTTCATATATTATGGTGGAAAGAAGGAGAATCCTGCAATCCAGCAGGTATTTGGACACTTCTTTCTACACTTTCTTCTACAAGACTGATATAGAAGAAAAAAAAAAGCACTGTAAAGAATCTGAACCCATAAAATATATAATTGTCCAGCTTACCTGTACTTTTGAAGTGTCTGAAGGATACATATACCATAAACATAGGGAATATTTGTATTGTAAGACACATAAAATAAAAACCCCTTAAAACTAACCCTATAAACCAAGTGAGAACAAATGTGCATCTACTTACTTCATGGGTTCCACAAAAAAGGCAATTTTAAAGCAGCATGTCAATCTTTTGGGTTTAATCCGCCTGCATCATTATTTATCTCACTCATAAAAGGAAACAAATGAAAATTGCCTGGTTTAGGGTCTCTATAGTCTCTCAGTAGTGGTTCATGTCATACATTTTTTAGATAACACAACTAAGAATACTTTTTAAAAACTACACTCTGCTTTCATCAACAGTTTTCCATGACTGAATTCTTAGACTAATCTTCAGGAGCATTTAGCACAAGCAGCTCATGTGAAATGAGATGGTCCTGAGATACCTCATAATTCTTGAAAGACTGTAAGACTTCAAATTCCACTTCTTTTTACAGTAAAAATGATAGCCTTACTCTGAGTGGCATGAATTAGTATAGCTTCATCATGAAAAGCAGCATAAAGTTGTATAAGCAGAATTATTTGGTTAAATACAAACAAGCAAGTTAGCACAAAGTAAACCAGCACAAATGCACTGTAACTACTTAGGTGCCTGCCCTTGTCATCTTCTAAATGCAAAGTAAATTGATGCAGCTTACTCACTAACAGGGAAAGAAAAAAAGTTCCTTCACATTTACTTTAAGGTTAGAGAGTTCACAATGGCCATTAACCACAGAGCTATTGATATCTGAAGTTCACATCCTACCTTACTTTACCACTAACTTCTCCATGTGCCCATGAGTTATACAAAGGGCCTGGCACACTGATCCCTGAATTGGTTAACATTCAAGAACACGCATATTAATTTTTGCTCTTTGGTTTACACAATCTGGGCATTGAAGTCCATGGCACTTTGGAAGCTTCATCTGACAGATGCGGAAAGAATGAAAAAGTCATTATTAGTTACAGGTATAAGGTGTTGAGGGTGTGTAGAAACTAGTAAACCCAAAAGCTACTAATTGCTACTCTTTCTTTAACAGTTCACGAAATCTAAGATAGGAATAATTATTGATTTTAAAATATTTACCTTGTGAAACTAACAAAATGTAGATCTGTGCAGCAACAAGTTAAAATTCAGAGACAGGATAAAAATCCAGATTTTGCTCAAAAATGACTGAATATTAATACTCTGCCTTGAATTATAAACATATTTATTACTGCATACAAATGATTACACGTAAAACCAGGTGAAACAATTATTTTTACCTCACACCTGCCAGCTGGGAGGGAACTTGATGGTGTCAAATGATCCAGGTTTAAAAACAGTTGCAGTGAGCTCTTAGGACTGATGGGCCTAGTTCTCCTGAGAGAGGAGGGTTACTTTTTAAGGTTACTTCCTAAAGTCTCAAAAAATACACAAGAGAACAAGAAACCGTATCCTGCCACACAAATCGTTACTTTGTCCCCCATGAGCACGAATTGTAACATGGAAGCTCTCTTCTACATAATAGAATGAGGCTGAGCTGTATTTTCTCACACTGATGAAGTTAAACGGCTTTCATAAACTGAAGGAAGTGCTCAGCTGCTAAAGATTCAAGGCACTTACGACACAACAGTGAGGAGAGCAAACCATTTCTTGCACACTGAAAGTGTATCCATTAACCTTGTTGTCTCAGCTATCCAGCCAAAATGAGCGAATTCAGAATCCTTTCCACCTGGTTTTCATCCCCGTTCACAAAAAATTTGTGTGTAAAGAAGGAATGAAAATGTTTTAATCTTCCACTGTGTTAAGCCTCATTGGGAAATGCGATAATTTCTCCACTTCATTAGAATAAAGATGCATGCCACCTATCTGCCCAGTGCCATATACCAACAGTACCAAGCTGGCCTCAGAATCCTCTCCTTGTCATCCCCGGAGGAGGTCAGGTTGCAGCCCCTATCTGGAAAACGCCACTCCATAAATTCCAGCCCTGCACTTTGACAGCCAAATCCCCTTTTAAGCCTCCACCCGTGCAGCGGGAACCTGTGGCCATACACCACCAGCTCTCCTCACCCCAGAAATCTTGCATCCCAGAAGGATAGCAGACTGCATGCCCATCTCCATCTCTCCCAGACACACCTCACCCCTTGTCAACCCTCCCCCGCAATCTTTCTTTCCCCTGCTCCCACGTTTCCTGCTGTGGTCGATCCAAGCCAGTGGGCTGCCAAACTCAGCTCCTCTTTTCCTTACTGCTTCGCTTGCCCTGGGAAATTATTTTAATTCCTCCTTCTACCCACCTCTATTATCTTGTGTGATGAGAAGCCAGGTCTGCCATGCCCACTGTTCTGCCTGGGAGGGTCTGCATCCGTTCCCTGCCTCGCAGTCCCTTCCTAAACGACACAAGGTGGCCGGGGACATTCTTGCCTTCCCTACCTTCCTCCACCCAACCCTTTTCTCTCGCTGCCACCTCCTCAGTGGGGGAGAGGGACATGCAGCCTTTTCCTCTGACTCCCCTAAGGAGACCAGCCCTCTTCCCTTCGCCCTGCCATCTTCTTACCTGGAAGAGGGCAGGACGTTCAGGCTCTCCCCCTCTCTGCTACCCCGGGAAGGCCCAATTCCTCCCCTCAAACTTCGCCCCCACCCCCGGCCACCCCTGGGCGCCGTGGCGGGGCCGCGGGTGGCGGGGACCGCATCCCTGG
>VWZW01000978.1:3131171-3304754 GCA_013397115.1 Edolisoma coerulescens | reverse complement strand
GGCGCAGGCCGGGCCGGGATGCGGGGCAGGCCCCGGGCGGTGCCGGGGGCGGGGGGAGCGGGGATTTTCCCTGGGAAAGGGAAACTTGGCGCTCCAGCGCGTTTTCGCGAGGCGCTCACGCAGCCGCTGTGGGCGCTCCGGCCGTGCCTCGGGAGGAGCGCGCTCAGCAGCGGGAATGCCGCCTTCGCTCTAGGAAATGACGGGGGCGCGTTTGACACCGGCACTGGGGATGGTGCTTGTTAGTCAAGGCGCTCCCTTCCTCCCTGCAGAGCCTGTGGGCTGGCAGCTCAGTTCGTCTGACCCAGCGGTGGCATCACCAGGTCTTCCATTGAAAGCCAAGTGCTTGCAGGGAGAGCAAGGGGAATTCCCTCCTGTCAAAGGCAAAGGTGGATGCCAGGCAGGGCGAGCATAGCCTCAGGTACGCTGTATCAAGCCACTTCGGAATACATTTCTTGAACATGCTAACAGGGCACATACATTCCAACAAAGTTAACTACAAGCCTTTTCTTTTACATAATACTTTTTCAAACATATTAAAATGAAGCGCATTAAACTCCAAGTATTGATTTCACGATCAAAATTCAGAAGTAACCATTGCCAAAAACACTTCAATATTATCTGAAACAAGTTTTATTTTTGAAGTGTCAAGCTACAAAGCTGTTAAAGGAGTTTCCCTGTAGCAAGATAGCAGAGCAAAAAGCTCGAAGAGGGAGTTTGTAGCATGGCTGAAATGAGAAACCTTGTTGGGTCTTGCCTGCAGCTTTGTTTATGGTGCCAAATAAATGTTAAAAAAAAAAAAAACAAACCACAACAGATACACTTTAGGTGGGCAGTTACATAACTCTTGTGAGTTGATCTAAAGACTGAATTAGGAATTCCAGGAATACAAGAAAATTCTCAAGAGTTATCCACGCTTGGATATTGTGTTTGTGAGGACTACATGCATAGAGGCAATCAGAAATCTCACCCTAAATCTTCCTTGCTAGCAGGGAACTAGGGATATGCTTCTGGTTCTCTCCAACCTGTTGCTTCTATGGTTAGGATATCATTTAAGATAAATTTTATCATTATACCAAGAGTCAGATTTGTTGTGTATCTTAGATGCTTAATTATATATTGTAACTCATTAATTGATTTCAGAGTTTCTAAATAGTTTCTCTATGGAGATTCTGTAGTTACAAGCATAAGGTAGGTTCTTACTCAGCATTAGTTTAGAAGACAAGCCTTTAAACAAGCTACTTCAATGTTTTAGCTTTACAGTACCTTTTTTTTCTCTCTCTCAATTCCTTCATCATAAAAATTTTAATTTTCCTCTCAGACTATTCAAAAGACTACTGTTAATATTTATGCTGAACTTTATGTATTTACTCTCTTCTTTTAGCCAGCCTTACAGATTTTTTCTTTCTAATTTCCTTTTCTCTCACTAGCAATTAAGAAAAACTTCAAAAAATAAATAAATATAGTAGTTGGGGTTTTTTTTAAGTCCTAGTGACTTCTAAATCAAAACCTTTATGTCTTTGCTCCTCTAGCTCCCATAGAGAAATAAGCAAGTACTTCAGTGGAAAAAAGGTGGCCTTCTCCCTTTTATTAGAACTAGCCAGCCAATGGTAGTGCTTCCCTAATAAAGCTATCAACACCACTGTAACATTGTGAAGTGCTCTCAGCTCTGGATGGTGTGAATGGCAGTGTCATAAGTTGAGAGCACAAGCTTAGAATCATAAATCACATGAATGACCAAAAATAGGATCATGTGACTGGTTATTCTGCTGCTCAAAAGGACATTGAAACTCATGAGCACTTAATGTTTGGATGGATCCTTTTCGAAGTTAGAAAACAAATAGATTGCATGAATGTACAGAATTAAATGGTGATTTTTTTTCTAGGCTTCATTTTCTTAAACACATTAGTGTCTCATCAGTTTTGGAGATGGCCTTTACACTGTTAATCTTTATTTCCATCAAAACTTCTGACATTTAACATCACCACCCTGAAATCCTACTATTGTTTCAAGCAATCATAATTTTAACAAGTTTTATACATTTTATGGTATCTTTATTTCCTCAGCAGCACTGCTTCACAAGGTAATTATATTGTCTTGATGATAGTGTATTGGTGGCTCTTTTGAAATGTTGGGTTTGGTAAGAGTGAAAGAATACTTTGTCCCTCCTCTCCTTTTTTTTTTTTAATAAATACTTTTCTTCAAATGTCTCTTGTACCACAGATTTAGAACACATGCATTTTTTAATGTTCTTGGTTCCCACAGAACTATAGTGATTTGTTCTACCTCAGGATTTACCATGTGTGTGTCTTGTAACTCATTGTAGCCTATAGAGGGAGAAGTCCTGTACACTCAAAGCAAGGACACTCATCCTTTATCCTTCTCTAAGTGTGGAATACAATTTTGCAAGAAAACCTCTGACAGAGGAAATCAGTTGCTGTGCTTTCCTGTTCTTTGGTTATCCATGGAAGTTGCTGCAGAGGTATTGAGGTCAGGGCTCAAATGACCCATTGAGTCATTTAGGTAGGAAATGACCTCTAAGCTCATTGAGTGCAACCATTCCCCCAGCACTGCCAAGCCCACCAGTAGCCCATGTTCCTCAATGACACATCTACATGTCTTAAATCCCTCCAGGGGTGGTGACTCCACCACTTCCCTGGGCAGCCTGCTTCAATGGTTTACAACCCTCTCGGTGCATAAACTTTTCCTAATCTCCAATCTAAACCTTCTCTGGCACAACTTGAGGCCGTTTCCTCTTGTCCTATCACTTGTTACTGAGGGCAAGAGACAGCCCCCCACCTGTCTACAACCTCCTCCCTTCAGGTAGCTGGAGAGAGCAATAAAGTTCTCATGCAACTGAATGTGCTGCTGAGATTTCACTGTTGCCACAGTGACTGCTTTGATCCTTCTCAGTAGCCACTCTGTGTGGCTTGGGAAAGCAGAGAGCAGCTGTGTGCACAGATCGCTGTGTTGGAGCAGCTCTCCCTGTGTCTTTTTGCTCTAAAAGCCTGGTAAAATCTGGGATGTAGGTGAAGACCTGCAATGCCACCCAAAAGAAGCCCTTGCTGAGATGTTCAGCTGCTCAGCGTGTGCCTCTGCAACCTACAGCATGAACAGGGAATACTTTCTCCAGGTAACTTCTGGAGCTGGTAACAACTCTGCAAGGTGAGGGGCTCTGCTCATATTTTACCTCTGAATATGTTCAAAGTCACATGTTCCCATACGGTTCAAATTGGGGAACTTTGCTTGTTTCGTTGTGCTGTTGTGTGGCAGTTTGTGGTTTGTGTGAGCTGGAATGAGCACTGGAACTCCTGCAGGGAGCAGCTATGCTGTGCACCTGCACATCTGAAACACTGCAGATGCAAAGGAAGTACCCGGAAGCAGATGGTTTCTCTCGTGGCCTAGCAGAGACAGATGTAAACAAGGATATAGTTATAAATCTTTTTAGATGAGGACAAAATTTAATTCTTTGACAGTGCTTGAGAACAATTGCATCCAAGGATATGGATCAGAAATAGAGGTTGGAATTCTGCATATAAACCTTTCATATTGTGATAAACAACTAGAAATAAAGATCTGATTGCTAATTAAATGTGCAAATAATCTGCTTTGTAAAATGGAAATCTGTTGGCAGCTAGAATGTTCTACTTTTTCTATGTCCTAAAAGTTTACCTGGCAGCTGGGTACTACTGATGTAAATTGAGTAAACCTGCAGTTAAGGCATCAAAATGCTGATTTCTGAAACTATATTCATTGCTGTTTCCTCAAACACCTACATCTGTGTCTGCTTACCACAACGACAGCCGCAAGTACGCTGCTAATTGATGAAGCCCTAATGATAGTACTGAAATCTGTCATGAGATAGGAGGCATGAAAGGAAAACATTTTAAAACTGAGCTTACTGAAAATTTTTTTTTCTACACATCATGTTTTTCAGCAAGAAACTTATAAAGCATATTTTTAGGATACAGATGGTAGTGCCTAATTTTAGGTTTTAGCAAAGGTTTACTGTATTGTCTTTTGAAAGAACAGAAGTTTGTATCTTTGTAGGCTGAGATGAGTTTTTGAACCTAGGCGTTGAGATTTGTGAGTTGGGGTTTAAAGTGTAGTCTGTAAAGATCACTTTCAAAGAAGAAGGGGGATACAGGACCTCCCCATGGCTCTTGTGTTAGGAAGAAAATAGCCATTTAAGCCCAGCTGCAGGTTGTGATGATCACCTGGAGCTCAAGTCACCTGACTCTCTCTGGTCTCTATAAGGCAACACTGAGGGCTTGCTGCAGTTTTCTGCAGAGTGGTTTAGTGGAGAGGAGTTTTCAAGAGAGACAAATCAATTATAGCTTTAGAAACGTGGTTTTGTGTTATTTCTACAGTCCACGAGAGTGAAGATGTGTGCTAATGTCTTTGCAAGTAATTCCATGGGTGAAGGTATGGGTGTTAACGTCTTTGAAATGGCACGTAATGTCTCTCCCTGACTTTGGGCAGCAGGTTTGTTGCAGACCGCAGACAGCTTGGCCCCAGAAACACACGAGTGGGTCTGCACAAGCCTGAACTTCTGACCTTTGGGGTAAAATGACGAGTTCAAGGGGGGATATGTGGCAGGCGGTTCGGGAAAGCTGTACCTTCCTGGCACCTCAGCCAATGGGGAAAGGAAGAGGGCACAATGTGGCCGGGAGTTTGGGATAAACAGAAGCTGTGCCCTCCGAAACTTCGAGAGAGAAAACTCCGTGGGCACGTGCCCCAGCGGACTGTCTCCCTTTATTAGAATAAAGTTGTAGGACTCCTCTGCCTGCCTTATGGACACTGGCTTTCATAGTGTCATTTTCCATACAAAAGCCTGGTAAAAGTTTTGTAAGGAGTGGGAAAAATAAATGTATTACCTAATTCTGAATAGTGGATAGGACAACACTTCAGAATAATTAAAAGGAGGTTTAGAAACTCTTTAAGGGAGTCTGAATGTACAAAATAAAAGTAAGAGTAAGTTATTAATTTGTCAGTTGCTCATTCTTGAACTGTAGTAGGGAGGGAATCCTCCTGAAGGAAAAGCAACTTAGATAGTCAAGATTAATTGCAAACCATAAACGATAGAGTTTGAGGGCTTGCCCGTGTAGCTCTACTAAACGTTTTAAGGTTGTAGCTTTGGGACTGCTTTTGCTCCACAGCTAGCTGTAAAACTAGGCAACATTGGGACCCCTTAAACTTGAGGGAAAACATAGAACATCCCCTCGGTTATTAGAGTTCATTTAAGCACCTCTGGAAATTGAGCTGGAAATACTGTCTTATATAAAGCAGGCATCCATATATCAGTTGTGAGCAGCATATGGAATAAATCCCTAAAATTTTGCGTTTTAATTCAGTACTTGTGTTGACAGGAGGGCAAAGCACGGCCGAGCAGTGACTGTGCCCGGTGCGCCCAACCCGCTCGTTCTTCCTCCGTGCTGAAAGGTCCTGCTGCCCTCCTGTGGCCCTTCCCACGGACACGGGTTTGCTCTGCAGCTGCTGGAACATTAATTTCCCTTTAAAGCTGAGTTTTTAGCTGCCCGTAAAGTGAAAGGTGTCCTTATTCTGGTAGGAAAGAGCTAGTTACAGGATATGGAGTATTCCTCTGTGGTAAAATTAGCTTTGTGGATGACAGGAGAGCAGTGGATGTCACTTATCTCAGCTTTTGTAAAGCTTTTCATCACATGTCCTGCGGTATTTATCTGTCCAAGTTAGGATTTCATGCTCTGAATGGGTAAGTAATCAGATGAATGGAAAACTGGATGAACAGGCATGGGAGAATGTTTTGATACACTATACAAATGCTGGTAACAGAAAAAATATCCCAGGAATCCATACTGAGACTAGTTCTGTTTAACAGCTTTATTAGCTGCTTGGAGAGGTTTGCAGGTGACAAGAAAATGGGGCAGGGCCAGGTGACAAGCTGGATGACAAGGCTGCCATTCAGATCTAGACAGTACTGAAGGAGCATGCTTTCCTAAAGCTTGTTTTCTGATATCTGAATACATTCTAGGAATCTGGTATGTCCTGTGCTGTCTTGAACATATTGAAAAATTTGTTTTGTAAATCTAAATAATGTAATATGCCAAGCCAACTCATCAACTCTTTATCTGATGAAAAACATGGTTTATCATTTGTTGCTTTACAAAATTTGTAGTGAAACTATAAACCTGTGATTCAGTCCCTTGTCAGTGTTGGCTTCAAAAAGTAAACCTCAAATTTCCACTGAGGTAATAGCCAAGTAATCATGAAACTGAAAACAAGTTCATGAGTTCAATTCTTTATCATTCTCTACTGTTAACTGAGACTAAAACTCACCTGACAAATTTGAAAAAAAAGAAAAAATTCTTTTTTTTTGGTGCCACTAATACCAGTCATTTTTAAAGTGAACCTTCTTCCCTTTGCTTTTAACTGAATACATGCAGAAGAAAGATTGTAGTTCAGCACTTGTGTAAAAGAAATTTACTACTGTGTAAACTTGATCAGTGCCATACAGCTTGTGCAAATGGTTGTCTTGTGAGTTTTGTAGGACTCATGGAGTAACTGCTGATATTACTGAATTCTGTAAATGGTGTAGTTGAGCACTTGATTACTGCAGCACATGTATTTTAACTTGCATCATCTGTGCTAGACCAGGAATCTCGCTGATCTATGCAGTGCATCTCGAGAGCGGCTCTGCATGACTGCTGTGCCTGCCACAGGGTTTGCGGTAGGGTACTGATTACAAGACTTCTAAACCAAAGAAGTTTTGTGTGTATGTGCCCCAAGTATCTTCTCCTGAGGACTGATTCGAGGTGAATTCTGTGGGATTCAGCAGTTGTTTGGCTAAAGTGCTTCTGGCAATCCTGAATACTATAAGAGCTACACAAACGGGCTGTGGCTGTTCTGCCCATCTGCAGGACTGACACTATCCAAGTGGGAGTGAAGGCAGAACAGAGATGTGTCTGTCTGCCAGGGATTTTAGGAAGCCACAGGAGAGGGGTTTTGTTTTGTTGGTGTTTTGTGGTAATTTGGACCTGTTTGCCTAAATTCAGTTGAAATAATTCTTTGAATCTGGGCCTAAACAAATGAAATTCCTTTGGACCTTGGCTCTCTGGGCTGAAGTCAAATATTTAACATCTGCTTACAAGTGATTAGTTAATATGATAAGATGAACTTTTAAAGAGTTGCAAATGTTCTGACTTGCATTTCTTGTTCAGCTTCACTTCTGTAAAAATTTTTTGCCAGTCCCAAACTGGAAGAATATGGTGAAATGAAACTTAAAGGCCTTTATAGTTGTTACCTGTGGAAACATCACTGAAACAGTAATGTGCAGCCTATGTGTGTACTAGTGATTGTCTGCTCCATGACTGAGGACTACTGCATACAATAAACTATATCTGTGCAAGGGAAATGAGAAATTTGAGCCTTAGCAAAACATTTCCTGGCAGATAACACACTATCACTTTTTAGAAAATTAGTTCTAATGTGCTTCCTGAGCAACAGAATCAGCTGTGTGGTACTGTTGCCCTGTCACTTGTTTAGTTTTCTATTGCTGCTATAAACTTGGGTGGTTTTTCAGATATATGTAACTGATCTTATATTTTGTAATGCTTTGGAATACTAAAATTGACCTTAATGTGAGACTTAACTGCTGACTTTTAGTGAACTCCTGTTCCTCACAAAAAATGAGATCTTAAATATTTGTTCTATCCAACTAGGAATGCAATACCTGTGCAGACTTTTATTGCCATCTTCTAATGGTTCCCCGTAGACATACAGTAATTAGGATTGCATTTTGGCTGTACTGGGTTTGATTGTTTAGCTGCTTTATTGCTTTTACTCTCCCTCCTATCGCCTGTTTTCATTTTTTTTCAAATTCCTCTAATAGTTACTTTTCCCTCCAGTCCTTGTCAGTTGAGTTATTTAATGCCTAAATTGGAAGGCTACTTGAATTGTGTATGTGTGCACATGCATGGGGTTTTGTGTTGGTTTTTTTGGTAGTGCTTAATAAAAGAAGACTGTGCCCCTTGATTATGGCTCTAAAGAAACTGCTTCTTGGCTGCTCCTATTTGGAAGTTAGGAATGAAGAAATAACCTAAATTCTACTGAACTTAATACAAATGAAAATACTTATATTTCACTTTTTTGTATGAGCCTCTTTTATCAGTTTCAGAACAGTTAGATGGAGGAGGTGTATGTATACATAAAGGATATGCATGCAGTACCATGCTTCTACTTCAGAAGAGGAAGTTTGTAGCACAAATTCTTTCAAACTTCATAGTATCATTAAGACTACTTCTGCAAAAATGAGATTTGACTGCTCACAAGAGGGCACTGCAGCTTTACTTTTGTGCATGTTATTGTGAGCCATGAGATTTAGCAACAGAAAAGCAAATAATATTGTCATTTTCCAGTGTAATTTTAATATGAAGCTCTTATCAGTGTAGATTGCTAGTTTTGTTTTGGTTTGTTTTTTTTTGTTTTTTGGGGTTTTTTTTTTTAGCAGAAATTAAGGTATTGGAAGTAATGCAGAAATTAGAGTTGAGATCTTTGAATGGAATGTCCTTTTGTCAGCTTCAGGGTCAAAGTATTGTAGCTGGTGATGATTGAGTGAGGCAAGTAAGATAAAGAAAGCTGTGATCTCATTCAAAAAAAAAAAGGGAAGACTGTCTGACCATAATGAACTAATTTATTTACTTATCAAAGCCTTAAGTGTCATTAGACAGCTCAGTAGGCAAGTCATCATGAGAGGAGTGTTCACTTAGTAAAGATTAATTATAGCCTCCAGCATATCAAGTTTATTATGTCCAATAAGTATGTCAAACAGCTGGAGGAACATGTTTGTCTTTACACTTGATAGCATTCTCTTGCCTCAAGGTCTGACTCCTGAAAGAATAATTAGTTGATGTGGGCGAATTATTTCTGATTCTGCAAACTGTTTTTCTGTGTGTATTGAATTCTGTGCTTTAAGTAAAACAAAATTAAGTATTGGATTGGATGCCAAAGTTGTGAATACATAACTCTAATAGTGCATTAACTGTAAAGCACAGTGGGGTTTTGTTTCTTTTTTTTTTTTTTTTATTGGTTACCTTTAATCCATGCATTTATTGTATTTAAGAATAATTTTTGATAATTTTTGCTCTAGGATGTTTTTTCTCAGTGGAAATATGAAACACTGGCAACTCACAAATTGTTGGGCTTTTAATGTCTGCTGAAGAAATTCATTATAACAAGCTGGCTTTACAATTTCCCATAATGGCTCTTCCTCTTCTGAAACTACTTCTCATTAAATAGCATAGACACTCATGAAATCAGTTATGAAAAAGTCTGTTGCTGAATAGACAAGGCAGGTTTGGAGCCAAATTGCAAATAGCTGAAGAGTCCATAAAAAGCTATGGAAGAAAAACTGTACTTTTATAAAATTTATTATATGGTTTTGAAAAGCACATATGCTATAGGATTATGAAGGGGGGTGCAGAGAGCTGATAAAAGCTACAGGAAACACCCAAATGAGAAAAAAAGATTGCTGCAAGAAGTGAATGGGAAATGCTGTAAGGTGTTTCAGTGGAGTAAGGAAAGCTTCTGATGACAGAATGAATTTAGGATCTCCAGAACAGGATTTAGCTGAAAAATTTAAAATTGGTTTTTATACAGTACTCTGAAACTGATGTCAAAAAGGAAGATAATTTTTGTTTTAAACAATAAGAACTTGATATTGATGAGAGGTAGGCACAATTCTGAATTTTGAGTAGACTGAGCTGTTGGGACAGACTTGTTACAGTCCAGTTTTGAAACAGAGGGAGAGCAATTTTTCTTGAATACAAATGTCTAGATAAATAATGCATCAAGAACAGATAATAATTTGCTGCGTAGTTGAGTCTTTTTGTGAATGTTGTATGACTGCTGTCCATGGCAAATGAGTGTGGCTTACAGTGGAATTTGATGTGATCCTATGTGGGAAGGAGTAAATCAGTGTTTTGCAGTTCCCTTACAAATCTAGGCAGTGACACTGCTGTGATCTGTCTTGAAAGAACCAACCAGCCGGAATACCTTACTCAACTCAGTCCGTGTGAAGAGCTACCCAGGTATATGAGCTCCATGAGAAGAACTGCTGTCATTTGTATGAGGACTAGAGTGATAATTTCAGCTAACTAGCTGGTTTACAAACAGAGATTTCCAAGTTCTGCTTCAGCAGCTCATCCCATGGTACTGTTAAACTCCTCAGTAGTTCAGCCTTTTCAGTTTTCCCTTCTCAGTTGTTGATCCACCTCTCTTTTGGGAGCAACTCCCCAGCTCTTAAAAATGATGCAAAATGAATTCTCAAGTGCATTCTGCTTGGCTCAAAGAGCAAATTGGCATTAACAGATTGTCTGCCAAAACCAGGTTTCAGTGCTTTTTGGGATGAATATTTTGACCATGGTGTATTTTCTTAGTATGTGTGGCACAGTTTGTACAGTACTATCAGGCTACTCACATATTGGATGGCTTGTCTGGTCTATAGTAGCTGCTACTTAAACTGTAGTGAAAAAGATCAAGAATGTTCCCAAAAGGTGTTTCATCAAGTGCAGCCTGCATACTGAAACTTAAATTTTCTCATTTCTATTCACAAGTTCGAGTAACTGGATTCCATCTCATTAAGGAATAGGTGAATCAGCAACTGATGGAGCTGACTTTGAATCTAGGGGTTTTTTTGCAGAGTTAGAGTCTGATTCACAGCTGAAAGGATTGAATCTCTGCATTAACAGCCTACTATAAAGTCGATTGGTCACATTATGTCCAAAATTTCTGTGAGATGCAGAAAATAAGGTCCTCTCTGGTTAAAGGAGAACTGTAACTTCCTGGCAGTACTGTGAAATCACTGCTTTGTGACTCATAGAGCAACTGGAGTTTTGTCCCAAAAATGACTGAAGTATTATGATCTCTGATGGAATTGCGACTGTGGTGATAGAACTTTTGTGTATTGTTGAAAAGCTACTGTGGCCAGGTTGGTTTTGAACTTGTGGCTGGAATGCCTAGCTTGATATATTTTTATCAATTCCTGGTGCTTTGTAAGTGAAGCCCCTTCCATCCTGGAGTACTCTGTTTATTGCAGCTGTGATCTGTCCCACTGAGGGATTGGTGGGGCAGTACACTATTTTTCTGTGTGTTTATCTGGCGCCTGGAGCATGCCACTAAAGCACTGATTTATTCCTGAACTTGTCATGGTCTCAGACTGAAAGCACTTCTTACGTGGCTTCTGCCATCTAAATCAGACATGTTTCAGCATCTTTATTTGAAAAACTTTGTTACGTGTTATCGATGGCTAAAACATGTCCATGTCAAAAATCCCCGCAGTGTTTTGAAACAGCACAAACAACAAAAACCAAACAACATCAAAAAAACACCTGGTCAGTCTTTCTTTGAAATTAAGTGATAAGATATGATTAGATACTGTTATAAAAATAAAACTTTAGACTGCAGTAAACCTGCACTGGCTTGCGGTCTGGCTTGCTTTCTTTTGCTCTGCAGTTTGTGATTGCTGAGGTGTCAGGTCAGGCTGTTGTTACTGTCATATCTTGCTGGAATGCGTACAGCTTTTATTCTCTTGTGTCAGAATGGGATTCTTGCAAGATTTATAACACGAATTAAGCAGAGGTTTTTTTGTTTAGTCTTCAAGAGAGTGATTTATTGAGTGTGAACTGACCAAGGGTGTGTATGTACAGCAAACAATGTCACCAATTAGGTAACAGTTTCTTTTGGCAAATAGACAAAAGCTTAGAATCTCAGGATCTTTATCATGTCATATTGTAGGCTTGCGATTTCTTTCTCCCTCACCTGGCAAATGGCAGAAATTTGGCATTTAACAATTCAGTGCAATAGATCTTACTGATGTTCCAAAAGCATGCACACAAATCTTAGAGCGACAACTCTCTGAAGAATTCTAAAAGCTTAGTTCTTAAACTTAGTTCAGTGAGATTTTCAAGTACTGTAACATATTTACTTTTTGTTTTTTCTTTCAGCCAGCCAAACACAGATTGTGTTTTTAAAGAGAGAACAGATTGTCGTGGTTCCTTCTCCTTAGTGTACAGAAACACAGGCATATTTGACAGCAGCAGAACAGCACGGTAGGATGGAGGCACAAAGATAGCTCGACAGAACACTCATCGATATATGCTTTTTTATTCCATTGAGTTAATAAATAGCAAGTAGACAGTCCTTTAAGAGCATACTGCTAAATTAATCCTTTATATCTACTAATGAAAAATAATTGGGAAACAGTATCTTTTCATATTGCTATTTGGAGCTTAAACAAGATGTACTTGACATGAATTTCATTAAAAATCTTTTAAGATTACTTAGCTGAGGTAGGCAAACAACTTCCTAAAGAAGCATAATAGAGAATACAAGTCTTGTTTAGCCATTCAAATTAAAAAATCTGATAAATACAGGGATGACAGTATATACTTTGTGTGCCATTGGAATTTTTAGCACTTCCTTTGTATTTTCACTGAAAATGCAGAACACAGTAGTGGGGAAGGAAGTTATATATTAAGTACACACGAAATTTAAGTATCTTGATCGTGTACCTGCAATATAATTACAGTTTTTTCTTCCTGCTTGGAAATGCTTGACCAGTGGATCTGGCTGCTGGCTATTGAACTCTAGTCAATAGGAGGTAACACACATAAAAGCATTAGCTAAATGCATGACAGAAGGTGAATCTCCAGAATACGTCAATGGACCTTGTCATCAGTGTGCAGTGCTGAGAAAACATTGTCACTGGAGCAGAGAACAGCTCTATTTTTCCTTATGGAAACCTTTTCCAGGTGTGCTAAGCAAACAGTGTGCATATCCTGCTTGCTGTGGGGACATGTGGCTGCTTGTGATACAACATTTCTCCACACAGGGGTTCAAACTGAAGGTTTCTGGATTTTCCATAAGAAGTTGAGTCATCCTGCTCAAAACCAGTTGTAGGCCTAATATTTTACTGTGTACTGTAGTCATACCATGAAATCAAGTCATAATGTATCCCTGTATGATTCCTTGAAGTAGCCTGAAATGTTTAAACACTGGATTTTTCTTTCCAGTAAACCTGTATTTTTAGGGGTGACATCTGCAAAACCTTCTAATTTGTTACCTGTGGTAGTGAGGAAAAACTCTTTCAGTTTAGCTGTTTGATTAGATGGTGTAGAGGCTTGCTTTGTATATTAGATAATTTGGTTTGAACAAGTTTTTTTTTTATCTTTTCAGTTACTGTAAGTGCCAAATCAATTCCATGTTTGAGCTAGGTATGATAAATGCTAGACTGAGGACCTTGTATGTGAGTGAATTCACCCCTTTATAAAAATAGTCTGGGGGAATGTTTCTATGCTACTTGAATAAATGTGTACTTCTCAAATGAAGCAATATGAAGAAGTCTTCAAAAGTCTCACAGTTTGTGTATTTTTTTAATTGTAAAAAATATACAATTGATTAGAACAAATTCCCATGAGAGGTTGGGATGAAGATAAAAACAATCCTTATTTTCTAGAGAAAGCATGAACAGGGTCATATAAATAATTTTAGGGTCATTCGAAATGGAATCTAGCTAAAGCTGTGAAGAGTTGTTCCAGAAGAGCTGTGCTGGGTGAATTGGGTGTGCTCAGATTCATGTGCTTATATGACTTCTTAGGCTGGTCTCTCTTGCTTCTTGTAACTTTTCTCAGTCTATCCTAAGTAAATTGGGACCCAAAACCTTTGTTCTTGCTTGTCTTTACAGTAAAATTAGTCAGCTAGATTCAAGGCATTTTTTGTACAATTATCCCTTTATCGTTTAAATTATAATTTATTCAAGTGTTGGATGCTTTTCAAGAATTGTGCTGGAAAATTCCTTCAAGAGTTTGGAATGTTTCTTCCATTACTGGCTTGAATATCTGTAATCTATGTAGCTGTCTCTTCATGGCTAGCTGGCTTACTAGTCACTGTGCCTTGGCTTCTTCAAATCCTGGAACTCCTCTGCTGGGCTAACCTGCCACTCCTGTGGCCTGCATGGTTTAGAAGTGCATTTGACTTTCATCTTTAGACTTTGCATGGAACTTGCTACAAAAGCTTTGAGAGAAGGTTTTCTTCAGGTTTTAGGGGAGACAGATGGAAGATTGTCCATTCAAACTGGGAGAGGCACAATCAAAGTGAGACTGCTTTGTAAATGGGGTCTACTAGGCAGCCTTGAAATATTGGAGATGATGGACTAGTTACGAGATTAATTAGACGATCTCCCTTGCCGTCAGGAGAAATAAAGGGTACAAAACCACTCAATTAGGACAGCACAATATAATGAATAATGTGTTTCAGTGTGGACTTTTTTCTTCTGCTTTCAGCATGCTTCTGTAAAAGTACTTGGCAAGTAATAATCTGTCTAATAAGTAGACAAAGGAAAGAAGTTGTTTTTCAGTCCATTTACAAAAAGTGTCTTAGTTAATCTATTAAAAATTAATGAAGTGGCCTACTGCATGGTTAAATTTGGAATACTTTCTCATTTGTCTGGCTGTTATGGACTTCCTGTTTTGAAAAGGAAATATGGGATGGAAAAAACTAGTATTGTTGCTATGGGAACAATAACTTGGTGCAGTTGTTGCTGTTGGAGTTTGTAGTGCATCAGTACCTGGACTATTGCCCAGGTGCTAAACTGGTGAGTGGCCAGACTGGAGTGGGGGGAGGTCAGAAATGTAGAGAATGGGATGCAAGTGTAATCAATAACATTTTAAGCCTTTTTCAGATACTCTTATGTAAAGTGCTTCTGCATTTATTGTCAGTGGCTACTAATACAAGCACGGCATTAGTACTTCAGTTGAATGATTTCCTAATTTGAAGCAAACTGTTTTGAAATTTTTCAGCATTTTCAGGGACGTAATGAAGAGCCTTACAGGAAAAAAAACATTTTCTTTCAGCAGTTGAGGGAAGTAATTGTGTAAAATAAAGAGATGTTTGAAAGAAATATCTGACCCTGAAGGCTGGCAAACATGGTTGCAATAGTGAACTGAACTAAAACTGAACTAAACAAAACTGAACTAAAAGCAGAATGCTGTGAGACCACAGTACTCCTAAGTAGCAGGATAGTGTAATTACCTAGGTATCTCTTACCCTTATATATTTAAGACAGTGTTAATCTCTGAGCACGTCTTATATTTAATCTAAGATACTGTGATTAATCCTGAAAAATCATAGCCATCAGGTGCAGCTCCTGTGGCTAACACAGACTGTATAGTATTGCGCCATCAACATAGTAGTCAGCTACCATCTAGTGGAGGATTTGAGACAGTGTTGTGAAAATGCAGACCCTCCAGAATAATTAGTACTTGTACAGGTATTACACTTTGGGGAACTGCTGAGATTTTTGTCTGACTGTAGTGCTCACAAGTATGACCATATTGGCTGTTAAAGCCAACCTGAATTAAAAGGAGGAAGGATACTGAAGTGGATGAAGAATACAAATGGTGAAACATGGCAACATAGAATTCTATTTCTGGGGTTTTCTTATAAAACCAAAAATTACCTATGTGCCTTTAGAGTTTGAATGCCTCCGTGTTTTAGTCTTGTATTTTCAAAAAAGGCATGCTGGGTTAAGTCAGTTCAGCAGATTGAAATTCTGAAGGCTCCGCTTGCAGTTGTGTGGTCCTCATTCTTACAACTACATGTAAATTTAAGTCAAGCTCACTCCAAAACCCCCTTAGGTTGGATGTTCCAGTATAGCCAAGATGACTGAACTGAGGTGAAACTCATGCTGGTTTAGAGGATTTGGCTGAAATGCACTGTTTGTGTACTAGAAAGATAAAATGTGGTCCCATACTGTGTTTAAAAACACAGTGGAAGAGTAATTGCAAAATGTTTCAGCACAGCTATAGTTCTTCTCTGCCTAATTCTCATATTTCCATTCAGCTGCTTTTTTTTCCTCTTCTGAAGCTGCTGTATTCTGCACGCCCTTTCATTGTCTGAGGTTAAACTAGCTCTAGCTTGAGGATGGAAATGGTTCTGGAAATGGATGCTGCTGTATTCTGCATGCCCTTTCATTGTCTGAGCTTAAACTAGCTCTAGCTTGAGGATGGAAATGGTTCTGGAACTTTCTTCCTAAATCCCTTTCTGACTTCATAGATGGGTTCCCTACAACTATCAAGGTTCATCAGAGGTTGTCCTTTCTGGATTTCTGAGTGTATTATGGAGAATTACAGCTCAGCTTCAATGCATTGCTGATTGAGGGCTGTGCAGGAGGGAGGATCTTCCCGTAGCCAAATCTGTGTGTGTGTAAGCCCACAGGATACGTGGGTGACTATAAGGTCTTGTATTGTTGAGCACTTCTCTACGACAGAGTTCTGTGGAATACACCTTTGCAGTCAGCTGTTTAAAAAATTGAGGAGACAGTTTTTCTCATGGGGAAACAAACACCAGAGGTTCATTTGTACATGAGGGTACTACTGGCTTTTAGCTAGCTTGTATGGATTGATGACAGTATAAGCTGTCCTTTTGTGAACTCAATGTATATCACTTACTAGAGAATTTATTGTGGGTTAGGATGCAAGTTAGTTTGTTGGTTTAGAATCTGGTAGAGATGTGCTATTTGACAGGCCTGGGTTTTAAGTATATGTATTCAGGCTTGTTTTCAACTGAAAACTTCAAGATACTTCAGAGTTGACAGACTGATTTTTTTTGGGGGGTGGGTGGGGTGGGGTGGGGTTATTTTTTTGTTCTTTTTGTTTTGCATTTCTTAAGTCTAAGATTCAAGCTGATATTTTAAGAGGGTTTGGGCATATGGACTTCTCTCACTTCTGAGAGATAAATGTCTCAAGCAAGGTGTCTCCCTACTCTTGAGGCTTTTTTCTTGGGGCTGATATCAACAAAAACATTTGAGTAAGCTTGAGAAAATCACAAGTTGTTGCATGGTGCTAAACCAAGAAAATCACCTACTTAGTGATGGGCTTAGTAATCACTCTGCTACTGTTACTTTGCAGCTGTGTCAAAATGGAAGCCCAATTTGTCAACAGGAAAGACATGCCAATAGCCCAGATTTTTGTTACAAAAGTTGTCATGAAACACTAATTTTGTGACTTAAATGAGTAAGTTGTGTTTTATAAGTGAGTTCAACAAACTATTTATCCCTCATGGATGGGTCAAGGAATTCTATTAAAACTTGCATTGGAGCTTGAAAGATTTGGACTCCAAGCCATGAAAACAGTAAGAACAAAACTATGAAGGTGCTATTGTTCATTTAAAATAACTTGCAGTTATATAGCAGTATAAATTATGATTCTGGAGTTGTTTACAAGGTTGTACAGTCTTGCTAATTTGACAACGTACATTTTCTCTGTTTCTAGACAGTGTTTCCTAATACTGAGCTTTAGAATGTTTAAAAGTTAAAATAGGCTTTCCTGTGCAAGGCAATTGTGAGTCACTCTGTTGGGAGAAAATATTAATGAAGAACAGTTTCCTAGTCTCAAAACTTTTCTTTTGCAACCTGCAGTAAACCATGGCTCCTTTAATAGCTGGTGTTTGAGTGGTGGGATCAGTGAGTTGTTACAGAAACCAGAGACACTTGATTTTAACAATTCAGTAGTGAAGACCATTTAGCTTGGAGTTCCTTTCCTTGTTCTCATTACTGCAATGCAGGGAGCCTTCTGTAGGCATCTGCAAAAGAAGATAAATCTTTTCATTTACTGCTTAAGACCAAAATGGGCTGCAACATCAGTAAGAGCACAAGAGTTGTGGAATCTGTCCAGAAGCCTGGAGGACAGCCTGAGGAAGAAGAAAAAAAATTAAGACCCTGGCACAGAAACAACTGCTGATGCTATAAAGGACAGTGCATGTGACTGAACAAGCTGAAATTGGATATTGATGTGCTCCAAATACGCACTGTAACTATGAAGTAAGCAACTTGTTTATTGGCATTTTGTGCCTGAAAGGATTGATCTTTGTGTTACTGACACGGGAGTTAAAGGCAGGTTTCATATTGGATCTTAAGGAAATCTGTGTTTACAGGCACTAGTGTGAGATTTGCTATCTCAGCTGATGAATTCACTGCAAGAATACTGAAGGAAACCTATGTAAGTTGCAAAAGAAGCTTTGGCATCAACATATCCTCCTGGGGGCTTGTGCTGAATCTGAAGTAATCTCACAGAAATCAATGAGGCCCTAAATCTCAGACATTACTGGTTTTACAACGGAACCCAAAATATACATTTATTTATATGTTTTAATTCTCTGACTGTGAAACAGTTTATTTTGCAATGACTCTTAAGTATAAATAGCAGTTGAACTCTGAAATTTGTGGCAAGATTCACGTGATAGGCCTTTTTGGAATTTAGTTCTTCCCACCTTCACTTGAAAATACTTTTTATAATTAACTGAAATTCCAAGAAATGTGGGTTAGATGAAGTGAAATCTTATGTCCACATTCTTCTCCTCTCCTAGCTGTAGGACACTTAGTGCCTACAAAAATACTTGGCAAGACCTATTACATTTTCTTGAGAAGGGCTGATGACCCTGAGATGAGCTCAGCTGGTTTGAGTGTGGTGCTAATAGTGCCCAGGTTGTGGATTCCGTCCTCATATGGGCCCTTCACGGACCTGATGATCCTTCTGGCTCCCTTCCAGCTCAGGCTGTTCTCTGATTCTGTAAGTCACCGAAGCAAAGGAAGGAAATCTCTGCAGGCAAAGCCCACTGGAGGGCAGTGTTGTAAAAGGAATTGCAGGACTAAACGTTTGGGAATCTTCGCTGAGAGCCAGCAGGGGAGAATGCAGAACACTAACCTTGCACAGCTCTCCTAAAACATGTAGCCTTTCTGATTGGTAGATTTAACTGTCAAGGCTTTGATTTAATTCTTTGCCCTTGTTCTGAATTGAAGGGTTTTAAGTCTTTCACGCACTGCTTGTGTTCTCAAGTGTTTTCTGTGCCGCTCTTGCTGTTGCGCAAGCAGGGGCTGTTGGTCGCATTTGGGCATCTGTAGCATTAAGTCATGGGGACTATTCCGAGGCAGATGATTTTTTCTCTGACTCCAATATGTTGAGCTCTTTTAAACTGTTTGTGATGCTGTGTCAATTATGACTCCAAAAGGGTACGAATTAGTTGTGAATGTGGAGCTAAGCAGTAGTGAAAGATAAGGTCAGTGGCTCGATGGAGAATCCTGTTGGGAGACCTTTGAGGGAACACATGCTGCCTCTAAACTACAGTTACTTTGGAACTTACCATTTCCTTTGTTCTTCAGAGGCTGAACAAAAACTGCTTTTGATTTACAGAAATGTGATGGTGGCACTCTGGGGAGAGTTCAGAACAATGCTAGAGATGTAAGATTTTTATTATAGTAAATGTTTCAAACTGCTGTGTACTTAAAAGTGAGAAGAAAATATTCTTTATGTACAGTTAAATTATAATGAGTTTAGGCTTGCTGTCTTTAGATGATGATTCTTAACAAAATGGAAACAGATAAGTTTGGGTCTATCATGGAAAATAGTAGAATTTAAATCTATTCTAATTTAAACATATTTCAGTCTCTTACAGAGAAGTAAGAAAAGGAATTACTTTTCAATGAACAGAGGTATAGCTAGATGATACCATTAAGAAACTAAATTCTTCAAATGAAATACTTAGATCAGTGGAAAATTAATTATGTTTTATTCATGAGTTTGTGCATGTAGCTTGAGAATACTTGAAACATAATAAATGCTGTAAAGGAGATTTTCTAACTGAAAGCTATTTCCTGTATTTATCATGCAGTTCTGCAGGTACTGGCGGTATCTGGAAGTACTGGCGGTAACTGGAAGTAATCTCAAATTAAAAAGAATGTTTGTTTGTTGCCTGCAAAGTATATGTAAAAGTCTACTTAAAGGCTGTCATAGTAAATGTTAGTCTCCTACATCCTTGATTCTTTGATCAATTTAGCTTCTGTAGCTTCCATCACAATGGAATTGCTGCTTTCTGATGAATTTACCCTAGATTATCTACCAAAAATGTCTTAGATAAATACTATAAATACTTGCTGTTTATGTGGTTAAATTCTAGGCCCTGTCATGATGGGAAATTATTTTTCTAAACAGATCCTTCAAGAGAAGCTTATATAAGGCTGAGTACTATGTCTCAGCTACACACACGCTGTTCATTAAGAGTGTGCATTAGCACCATAACTCCTGAGTCCTGGAATCATTTTTGTCTCCTGTGACTGGTTTCTGGTTTGTTATGGAGTCAGCTTCCAAGCCCTGCTAACTTAAACTTTCCAGAGCTTGTGTTGACTGTTCCTCATTATCTATCAGACTCCTTACCCAATGTATATCAGAACACAATTCCTTGGTTTGCAAGTTTTTCACTTTTGTTTTTTCTGGGATGGCTGCTCTCTACAGTGCTCACATCAGATCCCATCTGGACAGGCTTGAATTGTCTGGTAGAATCAGTGTCAGAATTGGGCATTATTTGCTTGTTTAATTTTAATGTTTTTAGTAAAGCTAGTTTTGTGTTATGGAGTATTTGTTTTGGTGAGAGATTTGGGATGACAGTCACTTGAAGATCCAGACTTTATATCTAGGACTCTGCTGTCTAAAATGCAAGTGCAGTCTTTACTGTTCTAAAAAGTTTTGTGAGATCACAGAGGGATTTATCATCACTTCCAATTTCAGTAGCAGTTACTTATGTGTGATTAGTCACTTTAGTCACTGAGAATGCTGGAGATGATGTCTTCTGTTTTGGCTTCTCATTCTGTGAAAAAAAAATTGCTCCTGTCTCTTTCAGACCATTCTTAATAATCAATGTCCTTATGTCTACAAATACTAAAACATTAAACTTTTGTTTTCTTTTTTTAATCAAGTACTAGTCTAGTTTGCACATACTGTTAGTGCAAGCATGGTTAACTACCTGCTCTGTAAAGTGTCAGACCTCTGGAGCACAAAGGATTTGAGGTCGAGCTTCTGTCCTTAGTTTCTCCAAGTTTATAGTAATATTTATGCCTACAGTTGTATGTGTTTTACACATATCACATATTTTTATTCATCTTGCAGTCTCCTAATTTTGAAGCAAACAATCTGTACCCAATTTTCATGATCCCTACAGTGAGTCTGGTGTTTGAAAACATGTTCAGAATAGAGTGTTCTTTTCATTGCTCCTTAATTATTAGCACTTGAAAGGCAATAATATTATCGGAGTGAAATTTGATTGCTCTGTTCAAATGTGTTAGAAAATTTTGATAGATAATGGGTACTTCGAATTGCTGCAAGCTGGATTCTGTTATTGATGACTATCAAAAGTCTTTTATATGGTAGTCTTGGAGCCACGTTGACCAACATTTAACAGTTTGTACAAATGGAGAAGTACAAGAGAAATATTTGCTTAAAAATTGTTCTGATGCTTTTGTATCTTTTATAAAGTTTAAGATTTCCAGCCAATAGAATGAAAGTTTCACGGAAGTTAGAGAGTTTTTTGGAGTGATTTTCGAGTTCTGCAACGCTAATCTTATGGAAGCTAATCACCAGTTGTAGAAAAGTTATATTGGGAAATAATTTCTATGCAAACAGGAACTGTTCTAATTCAAAAAAGGTGAAAATGAAACCATACTTTTCCAGAAGATCAATGCAAAGCACTTTATTAGAAAATAAAATAACTTTTTAACTGTAGATGCAGTAAGGAAATATATTCCTTCAGTTTCATTGAAATTGATTGGTGCACCTGCAGAGAAAAGCAGTTTTATCATCTCATTATCAGTCAATTAATATTCAGGTTTAAATGTGAATACTGTGGCTGTTAACTGTAAATGAATTATTTCATTGAAGTCTTAATAGATGAGGAAAAGAAGTCCTCTGCTGTGCTAAATGAGGTCATGTTGGGGGAAAAATAAAAATCAGTAATTCTGTTAGGGAGTTAAAAATCTTTTCAGTGTTTCCAGAGCTTTAAATGGATACTCTTTTGAAGCAAACTTTCATTTTGATCATGTTGAAATTTACTTTATGAGGTGTGCTACTGCTGGTACTGGTAAGCCTCCACATTTAGACTTTCTAATATTTCAGAATGTAGAAAGATTTTTCTGAAAATCAGAAGAAGAGATTGTCATACAAAATGAGTGCAGCATCTAAATGTTTATCAGACTCCAATACTTGAAATTCATCTTGGACAGTTCCACTTTTTCCTTCAACATATGCCTTGTTAGAATTTTCCTGGAATAGCCTGGAGTGGCATCTGAAAGGGAAGAAAGAATGGGAATAATACACCTTTCTCTTACAGCAGAAGTAAACTTCTTGTTAAACTATAAACAGAGAAGGCCATAGATTGCAGCAGTTATTCCTTGGAAGCTGTTAGGTTGCCAGCATGCAGAAGTGAGCTGATCACACCTGAGGTTTGCATGCCCCGTAATGCAGTGACCTTCCTGGGCTCGGACACGAATCAGGCCTCTAGCATACAGAGTAAGCTCCTTCTTACACTGGTGCAAGCTCTTTCATTAAGTCAAGGGGGAGAAATAGATATGTTTTGTACCACATTTGATGTTGGAAAGAAATCCTCAGATGCAAATGACTTAAATTGGCATAGAATTTTAGTAGTGACCTGCCTCACCTGGATTCAGGGGGTGAATAGGTACCTGCTTTTCTGTTGTGGGGGGCTTGTTTTGTTTATTTTTGCTTTATTTAGTTATTTTTTTAATAATGAGGAACAAATAACTTTCAATTATGAGCCATTTTAACTTTCACTGTCCTTAAAAAGCTGTTCTGAAGCCCCAGGTATTTTCACTTAAAAATGTAGAACCATTTTAAACTTTTAAAATTTCCTAAGTAATCCTTTATCTTTTTTTTTTTTTTCTGAGGAGAGACACTTCTGTTGGACACTTGCCAGTTATTTCTATGGTTGGACAGGGAAGTTTCTGTGACACTAATTCAGTGCTTTCCAAATGGGTGATGAGCTAGAAACCTTCCACAGGCACTGTGTTGAAGTTGTCACCTAATTTCATGCATTCTTTCTGGAGAACAAAACATCCTGGCCATATGCTCAAAACCATGGTCTTTCATTTCATGTATAGAAGAAACTTATCAACTGTTTCAGCTTACAAAAAGAATTTACAAGGAAAGACTTTTGTGACACTCTAGCAACTTATTGACTTGAGGGGAATATGTTTTGGTGTGTGATGCTCTTGAGCCATTGTAGCTCATATGTGTATGACTACCTGTTTGTTTCTCTCATGTTCTTAGAGTTCAGAAATATGTATCCTTCTATTCAAGCATCAATTTTACCATCCATTATTTGAGCAGATACCTGATCTCTGCCAAGCAGCACGCACTGGAGTTAGTTACGTTTCTTGTATGTGAGAAATATAAATTTGAGGAGAAGGGAAATTGCCTGTTGATATTTGATCATTCACAACTATACATCTGCAGATGTAAATTGGGTAGAACTGAAAGGTATAGAAGAGGAATAAATAGAAAACTGGTTCAATGTCTGCTTTAATCACTAGCAAGCTTTTCCCATGATGCTTAATTATCTCATTTATCTAATCTAGTGAGGCATAAGACACTAACTGCTGCAAAAGGACCAAACAATCATTAGTAGCCTACCCCTATGGATAGGCTAGGTGGAGTGAGAGTAAACTCATTACAGTCCTTCCTAGAGACGACCTCTGTAGGCATCTGCTTAGGGAGACTATTACTGCTGATGCTTTCCCCAGCTTCTTTATTTTTAAATTGCTGTAGCAAATCCAGTTATTGATCTGAAGTTCCTCACACTCTGTAGCTCCATTGAATGTTCATCAGAGGGAACTAAATCTTCTGCAAAAGATTTGTCATACTCTTTTTGTCTTTCCAGCCTAAGGCTTCATTATCTTTGTACTGCATTTGATCTGACTTCTGATACCTGAATCTGTTGAGCAGAAGAAAAACAAAATACCTTGTAACTGACTGAATTGTGCATAGAATGTTTATGCCTTTTTTCAAATTTCCATTTCCTGCCCTGTGTCTTGAAATTGTGGCTAGATCAAGTGACTGTGCCTGTCTTGAAATAGCTGAATACTTGAAAATTACAGTTAAATATTCCAAGTTACTCCACAATTATGAAAGTGAGCTGAATAGGATGTTCTGTACAAGACCATTGTTCTTTTACATAAGAATTTAAAATGATTTTTGGAATATCAGTATTAAATATTAATATCTGATCATATTTAGATTTGAATGTTAAGATGTATAGATTTCTTTCTCTTTTCTGCTCTATGCTATCCTTTCTTCAAAATATCAGTTCTAAATCCCTCTACCTTAAGTATATTAAGAGTTTATCAGTGTCATTTTGTGGAATCTGACACAAAAACAAGAGAGGAAGACAAAATCATGATTATTATTTGTGTACTAATTAAAAGCTCTCTCTTTAATGAGGCAGCAGTGAGAGACCTTGTTTATACTTATTTGATTCCAGAGTTCTTGAGGTTGTTTATATTTTCACTTAAGTGCAAAGAAAATACCCTTGTCATTATATTGCTGAACATCTATTTGTAATTCATAGTGATGTTCCAGTAATTTCCCAACTGTTACCTGGAGAATTAAATAAATAGTGAATAAGTTCTCTTGCCAGCAGGAACTTGGGGACATAATAGCACATTTGCCCTTGTCCCCAGCCAATTAAATGTCCCAAACAAGTAAATTACACAAAGCCAGCTTTTCCCTTTTTGAGAATTTCTAATATCTTTCAGTTGGGGATGGGAAGCCCAAAACACAGACTTTAAAGATAAACATTATACTGCAGAAACCTTACTTTTCCTTCTATGGTTTATATATGGATTTATTTTTGGTGGTTGGGGAGGCAGAATTATTTTCAGTATTACCCATTTTCAGATGCTGAGCAAGTTTTCCTGTATGTGCACCCTGAAAATGTAATCCAGGCAGCCAAACCAACAGACCACTGGATCCCTGAATAGCTCAGTACCACATCCATCTAGTTCAGTGTTGGCCTGTGCCTTCTGTTCTGCCTACTATGGAATAAGCTAAGAGTTAGGCAGCTGCCTGGTATCACTGTTTATTCAGGATGGCCAGAAAATCCTTTGATCTAATCGTCTCTGATCCACAATCATATGGGTTAAAGCTGTGAATGTGAAAATTAAGAGCCCTTCAGGTATTCTGAAATCCCTTTCTGCCTTCTGTCCTGTTCCATGCTGCCCCTGTCCGTTCTTACTGTTGTCTTGAGTACTTCTATAAAAGTACCTTTTTAGTTGTACTGGTTGACAGTGTGTGTTTTGACACATCATACCAGAGCCCATAAGCTGTGTTGTGTAATGTTAGATTTGCCAAAATCCATGTGGTGTGTTAAAGAAAAAAACCCTCTACTTGAGCATTGTATATTGTGGTGGTGCTTCAGATGTGCTGTAAAAATTATTGATTTAAAAAGGCTCCTGTAGAGGAAGAAGAACAACTGCTACACTTGATATATGAAAGTTGAAAGCCTGTTTTGGAGAAAAGCTTGAAAAATTGTTATTTCAAGTTGGGTTAATCAACTTCGACTTCTCGTAATCTCAGGATCTGAATTGTATTTAACTATTTTCTTTAGATATTTCCTTTTTCTAGCTAATGTGATTCTTTATTTTCTCCTTTTCTCTCACCTAATCAGCTTTTTTTTTCTGTTCTCAGCTTAGACAAATATGTGTTTTGATAAGTCACATTATTATATTGGGCTCTTAAGCCACTGTAAATGTAACAAAGTAATTTCTGCTTGCATTTAGGAAGTAGTAAAGCCTATTTCTGCCCACTAAATACTTTTTTTTTAATGCAATAGCCTGAACTTTAGTTTTATTTTTTAAGTTGGTCCAAATTTTCTCCATTCTTTCCTACTTAACAGACTCTCATCTGTAAAAGGATGCAGAAAAAAAGATTTGTTCATGCCATCCAGGATTCTCAATTCCCTTGTTTTTCCTTCTTTTCAGTAATTTTGATGTTGCAGATGATATATGCCTTTCTGTAAGACTAGATCACTAAGGAAGCAGATGTTGTGATAAATGTAGTGGTTTTGTCATTCACTGTCTGCTTTTAAACAGCTGAAACCTTGCAGTTTACTTTCCCATCAGCTCAGTGTCTGAGATGAACAGGCCCCAGAACTTGTTTCTCATGTGAATAGATCGGAAGCCATTTTGGCTTAAAAAACATGAAGGTGGTACTGTCATAGTTCATGACAATTCATTGGAAGTTTTCCCTTTTAAAATGCTGCTTATTTGTTGCTATTAATAAAGTATCTGTGTAGGAATTGAACAGTGCTCTAGCTCAAGGAATTCACCAATGAGTATGTAGTGTATAGCAAAACTTTGTTGTTACTTTCTCATTTCATGTGAACTGCAGCAGAAAAATGTGAAGGGTATGTCTTTTATTCCTTAGTCTAACTGAATGTTTTGGTGCAACAATATTGCTGTTTGTGTTACTACAGAATCTGAACAAATGTAAGTAACCCTGGGTTCTTCTGGTATGTGTGCATACATTTGCACGTGAGTATTGGTGCTGAAATATGAACCCAATACAATATTTACTTCTTGCTTGGAAAGAACAGTTGGTAAATCTTGGCAAGTGTCAGTGAGTAAACAAACGAAGTAGGTGGTAACTCTCACCCATCCTCCCATTATAGGGCAATTTATGTATCTACAGCAATGAGGGAACTGATCAGCTGCCTGTGGTTACCTCTGACACTGGGATATGGCAGGGATCCTACACAAGGCTGCCTTGTTATATTGATTTTGCTGTTCTCTGTTAGATGTTCAGAGGGCTGGAGCACCTCTCCATTGCGGATTGGCTGAGAGAGTTGGGGCTGTTCAGCTAGAGAAGAGAAACCTCTGGGGAGACCTTATAGACCTTGTCCAAGAGAGCTGGAGAGGGACTTTTCACAAGGACAGGTAGTGATAGGGCACAGGGGGATGGTCTTAAAATGAGAGATTAGGTTTAGGTTAGATATTAGGAAAAAATTCTGTATTGTGAGTGTGGTGAAGCACTGGCACAGGTTTCTCAGAGAAGCTGTGAATGCCCCATCCCTGGAAGCGCTCAAGGCCGGGCTGGATGGGACTTGGAGCAACCTGGGATAGTGGAAGGTGTTCCTGCCCACGGCAGGGGGGCTGGAAATAACCAGTTGATCTTTGAAATTGTGCAACTCAGTATTTTGAAAATGGCTTCATATACCAAACCTGCTGGGGTTCAGGAAGTGTTTGGACAATACTTGGGCACATCTTGGGATTCACGGGGCTATGCTGTGCAGAGCCAGGAGTCAGACTTCAATGATCCACGTGGGTACCTTCCAACTCAGGATATTCTATGATTCTAAGAACTTTTAAACTGATGATTTTTGGATTCTGATTGGAGAATAGCATTCATATGCAATTGATGTAGAGTGGGATAGCTATTGATAGATTTCATTATAATTTCTCTTTTATTTTTCTCACATTTCATGTTCTATAATGCTACCTGTATCATCCTGTTGGTTTATAAATCCTAGCTGGAAAATAGTTCCTGAAGATTGAAAATGACGTGGTTCAGAAATAGCAGGAATTTTTTTTTCCCTATTTGTGGCAGATGTAATGTTTTGTTAAAGCAATGTTTTACCTGCACATTGTTTATCTGTAAGGATTCTTTCAAATCAGCACAGGATATATGAAATTCCTGTGAGAACAGAAAATAAACCTAGCCAATTTCTTTGTATATTACAGATACGTGTCTCATCACAGGGCACTGAATGTCAGCATCTTCACGGTTTTGAAAATTTTATTTGAGGGGAGCAGATGTGGGATGTCGGGCAAAATAACTTGAATCCATTTCCATTTTCCTTCCCTGTGGGTAAGACATCCATTGTTAAGTGGGCTTAACCATACCTAATGCTCCAACTTGAACCCTAATCTTCCTTGATTTGAATGCAAGTTGGGTATGCTCAGAACTCTGCAGCATCAGGCTCTTATAGAACCAAATCTTGATTGACAGTTTTCAGCTTGAGTTTTGTACATGGTTTGTTTTGGTCCAAATTGTGGTTTTGAAAGAGAAAAATCTTACTTTTCTTGTGGTGTTTCTGAGAGTTGTATGACAGATTCATGCTATAATTTTCGCTGGTATTAATGCTACAGGTTTATCAACAACCTAAGGTGCCATCTATTATCTCCATGGCTGAAAACAAGACATTTAAATTATGTGACTGAAGTACACTTAAACCATAGACTGTGGCTGAATGGCATAATATGAGATGTCATTTAAACAATATGAAAACAATGCTAGTTTATAGGAATTGTTATTATTATAAGGATATAGTGCATTTTGTACTTATGCTGAGGAAAAAATAGATTTGGGTGCTGTTTGATTTTGTGAACCTAAGTAGTGGTAATCTTGGCTCTGATCTTTAGTTTTTATAGTAATATAAAATTAATCTTAACAGTTGAGTTAATTGGAAAGAAAAATTACATCAAACCCAGAAATAAGCCTAATGAAATCCATTAAGTAACTTAATGATTGCTTAATTATATCCATTTAAATTTAGTAATGGATCACTCCAAAATTATTTTTTCCTGTCTTTGTACACTTGAAACAACTATTGTTGAAGTGAGGGATTACTTTTATTTGATTGGCATTTTGCCTTTAATTGTTGTTATAAAAAGCATATCATGTTTTTGAGTAAACTTATATCATCATTATTAACATTTTAAGGGAAAGTCTGTTCAATGAGGAGATTGCTGTGCTTTAATGGACTTAACAATAGTGGTCTAACCAAAACCAAAAATGGAATGAGCCAAAATGTGTGGATAGAAGGCCTTAGAGCGCTTTTATTTGAATAATTGAGGACAGATTTTTGGATGATGTGTAACTGTTAATCATAGAGATTTTTTCTATATATATTATATCAGGCACAATCATGTCATTCATACCTTGATTATAATTCTGTTTCCATTCTGTAGTTTTGTCATTAGTAACATTTTTCTGCTCCTTTACTCAGTTGAGATGGGAGGGGTGTCTTTGAAGACTCTTTATTTGTAGAGCAGCTTTTACGCTTTTTTTTCCAGAGCACTGTTGAGCAGATTTACACAAAACCAATGCAGAGTATCTTGAAATATTTTTAGATTTGTAGTCTGTTCCTGTCATTATTTAGGTCTTTGTGGGAAGGGAATTTCCTAGCACAGGTATAATTGAGTTGCTAGCATGTTGAACCTCTGTGAAAATCCAAGCTAGAATTGTTGTAAAATACTGCAAACTTTTTTAACACGCCAACATACTGTATTCCCTTGGTATCCTGTTAGCTTAGTACTGTGCATATATTATGAACTTGTGTTATTGTGGTATAGGAAAAAGATTGCATTCCTTAAAATGGTGCTATTGTCACAGTGCTATTATGATGCAATACTGTTATGGCAGAAGGATTTAAAGATTGAACAGACTCTGATGTGATTGCATTATCACTCCATTTGTGGTTCATATTACCATACAGTTCAAAACAATTTCAGGTCATCTCTGTGGCGTACAGGACTTGTTGCATTGCCGTTTTGATTAATTACAAGTGTTATTAGCAGTTCTAGAATTACTTCGATGTAATCTTATGATCAACTAATGGTAATATCCCTCCAATTATCAGATGGAGCCACAGTGACAACTAGACTTAACTGAAGTGCTAATGCCATTCCAATGCAGGTCTGTGTAATACCCCAATTTCTCATTTGGATCATGACATAATAGTCATAATAGAAATACAAAATAATTTCTATTTATTAGGGGCCCTAAGGAGTTGGTTTAATACAGGAAATCAGAACATCGTAAAAGGGTAATGGTTGGTGAGGTTCTTTTTAAAATTTAAAGTTGGTTTAGCAAACTTGATGTGTGGGATTTTTTTCCTGAATAGCAGATGAAAATAAATGAATGCATTATTATTTCACAAAACTACATTTGTATCATGTTTTGCTCTGCATAAAGATTCTAAAATAAAATGCTATGTGGCACTCAGTATTTCTCCAAGAACAGTAGTTATGCATATGCACAGGTAAAACCATACTTCACACCTATAGAGAAAAAGACAATTTCACTGTAAAGAAGTGCTCGGACTCATTTGGTACATAAAAAGTGGTAGTGTTCCTTTTTGGAGAAGTAAAAATGGAACAAACTGAACATAACTCATAAAAGAATAGTAGCTCCATGTTGTGGGAAATCAAATGAATTTGCCATTTTAGAAAACTGGTCAGCTGCAATACAACAGACTTGAATAAACAGCCTTGCCTTATGAAAAAGAAACAAATGCAGAATGTCAGCAAATGTCCTTTTCTGTAGTTTGGAGCGTTGCTAAAATTGGTCTAATGCCAGGATAGAAAAATGCTAGAAGTTTGAGAGTGCCTGAGCTGTTAAATTGGATGTACTGTGGATATTAATAGAACCTAGAGGATGTAAGTAATGAATTTAATATTGATTGAAATACCACTCTCTCAGAATCGTGCCTTGGGTAACTAGTGCCTTTGAAACTATTCTGATTTTTATACAATTATACATTTGAATGTTTCCTTGAAATGTTCTTTCAAATAAGTATAAATTATTGCATCTAGCTTGTATGCCTTGATCTTTGGCTTCCATGACAACAGGATACAGATAAATATATTTCCAAACAGTTGTAGACAATGTTTAGTATCACTGCTACTTTCTGTTAGTGCTGCTTGCTGCAAGAAGAAAATAGCATCACTTGATATGACTTGAAAGGAGCTTTTGTTGTAATAATTGAAGAAAAATGTACACTAAGATGATGATCTGAAGAAAATTGACAGACAGTAAAAATGACACAGAGTAGGAGAACGCTATTTTGTAGTGTTTTGAAGTTGTTCCTGGCCAATCTTATCAGTGATGCTGTTTGATAGACGTGAAGGAAACTATTTAACTGATGCAACACTGAGTTCAGATTAGTGTGTATTGAAACATCTAAAATGGATGCATGACAACCTTCTAATAAACATCAGCTGTTAAATTTTCAGTTTTTCAAGCTTGAGTAATTTTCAAATTCAAGAGTCACAGCTTTCAGATTCTTTAATGTCACATAAGCTGATCTATACAGTAATGAGCTGTCTCATTTCATTCAAGCTGAGAAAAAATACAATGACATTAAAACCACTGTTTAGGAATACTGATATTTTATATATCTTAAATTTGCACTTTGTAATATAGTGCTGGTATAGTATTGTGAAATATAATAAGATATAGCAATATAATATATAATAATATATAGCAATATATAATCCTCTGAATTGGACTGTGTAGATGACTGGATGCTAATGCAACGTGGGTGGTGTGAAGGTTGAGCTGTAAGCAGTCACTGCTTACAGAGAAGGTAAACTGATAACTCTGGTTATGTGTTTTAACCTAAACATTCATAAACAAGGAATCAGATCGAGGGTATTGTTGTAACATCCACATCTCTTGGAGAATCTTGTGTAAAATTGGTTCTTTATTCACAGAGTATTATTTCAAGGAGTAATAGTAAAGTAATGCATCTCTACTTGCTGTTCTGCAGATCTCCTTTTCTAGGTCCTTTTGTTAGAACCTTACCTTTTCTCATGAGACTCAGGCAGAGATTTGCCAGTAACTTGAAGATCCATGCAATTTTCTGTAAATTCATATGTAGCTTGTACCTCTTCAGAGCTTTAAAAGTTTTTTTACATTTCTTACATTTTTTCCTCAATGTTACAAGATAAAGATAGAAAAGTATTACAGACTTGAAATCACTTCTGCTCTTGCCTGTTACTGTTTTGAGTCAATGTTTAAGTCTTTACAGATAGAAAAATAAATGTTTTCATGGCAATAGTTGGTAGAATTATTCAGTGCTGCCTTTCAGGTTACATTACTGATTAGCTTAGAGATACATGAGACCACACTTGGAAAAAATTAACAATGGAAGAAAATGTCAGGATGTGAAAAACTGGCTGAAGAAGACAGTTTGTCTTCTCAGGATGGAATATGTTTTGTGGTCGAATAAAAAAAAGTCCTATAAATGTAATTGTGGGAGTTTTGGTGGTGTAAATGTATTTTCTTTGTACTGTAGTACTTTGTGCCCTGCCCATATATACTTTTGATCCTTCACCAGCTTTACAGAGAATGGTATCTACCCACCTGCTCATAAATATGCAAGTATGGCTTGCGGTACACAGAAAACACAACTTGTTCAAGTGTTGCCCTATATATTCTGTGAAATACTTAAACAGTTGCCTCAAATGGGTTTTACAAAATCTTATGCCAGAATGGCTGGCTCCAGTGTTAGGACATTTTTTCAAGCCTAACTATATTGCTGTACTTCATGAATCAATCTGTATTGCTTCCTATTGCCTTACACTTATGCTTTCTTCCCAGACAAGAGAGCAGCCCTTTACAAAAGGGAATTAATTGCTTTGTTTTAGGTAAGTGAGTGCAGTGTGCAAGCAACAGATGTGTAAAATGGGGTTAAATTTTTTGTTGACTGTTGTATCAGAATTCTTTAGCACAAGTGGATGGAAAACCATTCAATTCCATCCATATCATATAAGCATAAGCACAGAGTATGTGCAATATTAAATATTAAACCCCTGAATTATCAGCAATAGTAACTTTCAAATATTTCAAGTATTTCAATTCCCCAACATCCAAGAATGAATCAAGTATGTCATGCTACTTTTATGTGAATATAGTAATGCCAGAGCATGGAGAAAATAATTTTTATGGAAAATGCTTACTCTTTAATTGTATGAAGTTACAGCACAAAGAAGAAGAATTGGTCTAGAAATGCAATAGTTTGACAAGGATGAAAAGCAATGTGAAAGTGTAAAGTATTAGTACAGCTTGAGGAGCATTTACTTAATTCAGAAGTGGAAGTATTTGTGCCAGCCCTTCATTGTCAGGATTGAGGCCAGAGGTAATCTTATTTTTTTGTGCAGTGTCAGATTTCCATATGTATGATTTTTGTGCGTAATCCCAGCATCTTACTTAGTAAGAAACTATGGTGGAAGAATCTGCTCTATAAAATTTCCTTGATGGAGCAGGATAGTGGGCTAGACTTTATATAAGGGTTCCAAAAGCATTTGACAGCCCCACTTATGCCCAACTTTATCGTAGTTTGTTTCAGTTTGTTTTCATGAAAGTATTTTGTGCTATTTGTTTCAGTACTTTCAGATATATATAAAAAAGACTATTTATATGGAATGAGTACATTCTCACATGTATGTGTGATATATGAAAAATATTAATGGAATAAAAATTTTGTATTCTTTTATATATGTTATTTGGTATCTTGAGAAATATTCTTTGTATTAAAGTGGATAAAATGACATCTTAAGGTCATGCATACATGATCAAACATGATGCTGCTATTTACAATACATTTCCATTTCTGGACTCCTAGTAAGTTAGAATTGAGTTGATAAACGTTTTAATATTATTTTGTTGGTTGCTATGTTTGTATATTCCGGCCTATGAATGCCAATTATGTATACTTTTGTGTAAATAACCATTTTTTAAAAGGCAGTGCTTAGCACCTTAATTTTTCTACTTCTAATATGAACATTAATAGAATATTTGGTGCAAACTATCGCTGTAACTTTGTACAGAGCAACAGTAGCTTTAACCTAGATTATTAAAAAATTACCTCACAGAGGGTATGGATGTAGTAATTTCATCCTAAAATTTCATAAGGTCTTTGATGGGTGAGGACATTGAAGAGAAGCCACAAACTCTCTAATAAACCAAGTTTCTCTGCTCCAAACCTAAAGATTGTAGTTGTATGACAGTCCAGGTTTCAGATGAAAAGCGAGTGACTGGAGCGTATGTAAAAAAGTAATATAAAGGTAAACCCTTTTCTATAACATGCTCTGGCCAAGGAGTCTAAATGTTCTAAGAGAATCAAAGAAATTAGTAGAAGCAGATGTTGTGCTTTGTGGTTATTTCTGTATTGGGGTTGATGTAAAACTCCAGATGAAAAGTTCCTCAGAGTCTGGAAAAGTTTCTGGTTGTGTGATGTGTTTTCACTTGATGTTTTGACAGACGTCCCTATCTGCTGCCTGTAGACCTGCAGGGAACCTTTAGGAATTGTGGTCAGTGCTTTTCCTGGGCATTCAAAGGCAAATGAGATAACGATCACCTTATCCAGGTGAATTTAAGTCTTCAGAGTGAGAAATTTGGGTTAATACATGAACTCTAATCCTTTTCTTCATACCATGATGCAGGTGTGATAGCATCCTATTTTTAGCAGTATGGTGGTTTGGGCTGATTCCAGCATCACTTTCCCTGACAGCACAGGCAATCCTCCCTAAGGAATAACTAATTTTGGCCCAGGTACTTCATAAACTTCACTTATACAAAGCCAAAACACCACTGTATGTCTGGCCTTCGAAATATGGTGCATGAATGCATGGCTGACTTGTTGTGCACTGATTTTCTTGAGTGAGCACTTTTAGTTGCAATTTGTGCATTTTCTTCTGCTGCAGTTCCCAAAGAACTTAATGGGCCATTACTCACTAAACTGGCTGCAGATTTTGCAAGCATCTGCCATAAGATGATGATCTTGTAATTCTTAGAAAATGCTAGAGCCTGCAGTTTCAGACAGGGTACAAAGTGTCATAAAGGACTAACAATCCAACACTACACCTTGTAAACCATTCTTAATTAATCATTGTTAGTGGGAGGAAGTTATAAAATTAGGGAGCATCTCTCTGAATGTATCGTACTTATTTATTTGAATTTTGTAGAATATGTGGATTTAAAATACAAATACTATAGAAATAAATGCAGAATTACAATAATGTCTCTATATAGTAATTTTCACCCATCAAGATCCCCAAACATTTGTAAATGTTGTGGGAATCACCATGAGACTATTTCATTCTTATTGAAAACCATCAATTATGCGTAGATGACTTGGTTCTGAATAGGATTAGAGTGTAGTGTCACCTGATCTTATGGTCTGAATTCTGCTAAATTGCTTTGGCTTGATTTACATTGATTACTATTTTGTTGTATGATGTACATTATTCTTGACTTGGACTATGGAGATGACTTTTCTAGTGTAGTGTACTTTTATCAATCCAATTTCTTATGAAGAGATTTTCATCAGTAGGAAAGTGTGACAAGCCAAGTATATATTTCTTCCTGTGTTTTTACCTATACAGGAAAGCTAAGCATGTAACTTGTTTGGGTTTTTTAAGCAACAGTGAACTCTAGCTTATTTAGACCTACATTGTCCAAATGCAGTAAAAGTAGCATAACTTTAAGGCCTAGACAAGGAAGGACAGCATCCTTCTCTCTTGAGTCATTTTTGCATCAGCCTTCCTCTCCCAAACCTGAGTCCTGCCTGTGTTCCAGAAGGCAATTATGACACATAACTGAGTTCATGTTCCTTTCCCTTCCCCTTTCCAGCTGCCTCCTTCATACAGAAGATGAGCCTTAAGAAAAATCTCTGAAGCTTGAGGTCCCACCCTGCCATCCCGTGTGCATGCAATTCATCACTTTCTTTCTGTTCCCCCAAAGGAACCTTACAGTAGATAGAAACAAGGGTTTTCTAAGGATGGGCTTTAAATAAATCTGTGGATGATGATTTCCATTGTTGTCCCATCCCAAGTACTCAGTCTTGGCAGATGCCCTGCCTTTTGAAGGTTAGAGCCCCTGCATTTGAAAGGCCCCCAGCAACTACCGTGGCTATCTGTATTTCTCATCTGTGATGCTTTTTTGCACACTTACGTGCATATGGACCTTTGGAACCTCAGGTTTATCAGCAAGGTGAAGCCCCAGCGGAGCTGGTTGAGTAGTCCTGCTTCAAGGGGAGGGTTGAACTGTGTGAGCCGCTGACATATCTCCCAAGTAGAGCTTCTAAAGTGCATCCCCAAGCACTTCTTCTCTTTATATAGCAATGTACTACTGTCTTCCCGTGCCCTAGAGGGGATTTTTCACTTTTGTGAAAAACTGTGATACCTGAACTTTTGTTTCTGAATGTTCTAGAAGTTAAGTGTTTAGGAAGGTGACTTAGGATTTTTCAAAAGTAATCAGGGACTCAAGGAAAGAAGCAGCTGGTGACATACGGGGTTTGCAAAACAGATGAGCCTCAGGGCCTATAATAAAGATGCTTTGGAGAAGTTGAAGCCATATCTCAATGAACACCTCTGTGCCTCTCAGATGAGCCCAATTCCCCACTGATGGTTCTGTGCTTGTATTTCATAACTTTGCCCTCTTCTTAGATGGAAGATGAATGCAATATATGGTTCTTCTGTATAATGCACATACGTTGTTAGTGGTTTTTGGAAGCTTCCAGATTTTAGTTTTGCTTTTGTCTTCGGGGCCTAAGCAATTTGAAATCTCACTTTCAAGTTCTGCATACAACCATTACTTCTTATCATGATAATTTTCTGGGAACACTCTGTTTGCACTTGACTGTACCACAATTAGTGTACTAGACAAGTTTAATTTATCTGAGTGGCTTGGCTTCTTGATGGATACAACCTTGGATGGTTCCAAGCAGAAATGTTTCCTTAATGTCCTGAAAAGTGAGTTATTGGAAATTTGCCCCTGTGTTGTATACAGCTTGTTTTTATGGGAGTAGTTTGTGTAATTTGCTCCTATTCCTTTATTATTAATTTCTGTTTATTTTATTCTTGTAATTTTTTTTTTTTATGCTGAATAAGCAGTCAGCACCTCTACTAAGTTCTGTGGTCGCAGAAAATGGTTGCTTCAGGCAATGTGGATTTAGATGTGTCCTCTCTTCTATTCAGGGGCTGTGGAGGTGAAGCTCCCTGACCTGTGTCCAGCAAGCTGAATGGGAGTGTTGGTGTGAGCAGGATGGATTATGCTGGGCAAGGTCACAGGCTACGGTGTACAGGACTTCTGCTGGAACAAGGCCAATTGTTTATTGCCAAACAAACTCAAAAAAGCCATTATGAAAGTGTAAAGATTTCTCATAGTTCTTATGACAGTATTTTCAGACACTGTAGAGTGTGTGTGTTTAACCAAACTACTTAAATCCCAGGAATATCCAGCAGATGGCAGTTTGATCAAATGTGTGTTTATTGGATTTACATAGGACTCTAAAAAGCTTTAAATATTTAACTGAATTCAATAAAACTCTGTTCATCAAATCACATGCTTACAGTATTTTCAGTGCATTGAAATGCATTAAACTGGTAGTGTAGCTTTCTGTAGTGCTTGTTTATGTAAAATCTGATATTCTGAGTCTTAACTTAGACCTGTAAAATTAGGATGAAACTTTACCAGTTCTTGCAGTAAAGTTAGGGAGCCTAAAATCATTTTAAAAACCCTGGAAACACTAAGCAGCAATTTTATGTTGTGTTGTACTTCATATTCGTGAACACTGTATTTTTGTACAGAAGTCTGTCTGTAATTTGGGATAGCAGGGAAGTGATGTGTGAGGGGATCATTCTTGCATATATACAAGCCACTGCCTGTCTCTGCGTGTGAAGAAGTACAAATGATGGTATTGAAGCAGTAAGTTGGCCCTTGCCTACACCTCTCTAGTACACAGTGAAGAGAAATTTTTATACCATTCTATTATAGTTGAACAGAGGTAACTGTGATATGCACTCAACCTTTAAAATACAAAAAAATTCAATGGCAACTTGTAGTTAAATATTGCAGCAGAACTCTGCATGTGTGGGTTATGATGGCTCTGCTGTTTGTTATTGTTATTACTTAATTTTTTTTATCCATCATTTCCCACTTATTCAAGAACAAACCAGAAATAACCCTTTTTCTTGTGCCTCTTGTCAGGGGCCATGTGTGTGTCTGTATGTAAACCTCATGTAACTGTTCTTACTCTGGTCCCCTAGCAATCAGTTCTACACTACTAATTGTGATCACATGGTAGTTGCTGAGGACATGTAAAAGAAAACTATGAAGAAACTTAATAAGACAGGGAAGCTGTGTAACCTCGCTGAAATATAATGCATAGTAATTATTGCAAAAGCAGTACAGGGTAATCACTAGGCAAAGACTATGAAAAGAATTTTTTTTTTCTCCTGAAATCTTCCTTAGTTAACTGCAGTTTTGGAGTAAATCAAAGTAGTTGATTCCTAAATCACAGCATTCCTAAATAGCTGGATTTTATTTTGGCCAAAATGTTTCCTCATTTTTAGCAACATTTGTTTTCACATAGGAGCACTTCGAATTCTGAGTTTCTTGTTCTGTAAATGTCTGTGAAGCTAAATTTCCGAAGGCCTTTAGAATGTGAATTTAGTTGATTTTCTTGGGTTCTGTGTTTTTTTGCATTAAACCCTTTATTTAAATATTTTACTTACTTAAATATTTCTTTAAAATTATGTAGTTACTTATAGAATCATGGGGACCCCTGAAAGAGAAACAAATTGCACTTCTTCATCTGCAGGGGAAATATAATGCTCTGTAATGACTGTGGTATTCACCCGGATTAGAAATGTTCAATTAGTGGTTCAACAAACAAATTCTCACCAAAGAGGATGTAATAGAGATAGATTGGATGGAATTTTTATTCTGTTTTTGTTAACGTGCTATTTCCCGAGTATGATCTGGCCTATGTCTAGGTCAGAAATTACTCTTTGCATTTCTGCTGTTTTCTCCAGATCTGACCCAGCCACAGTTCTCAGTTCTATGATTGACTTCCTGTTTGATGACAGGCTGCTAGAATAAAATACACTTAAAAAAAAAAAAGCAGATTTTTTATTATCCAATTTTAACAGTCCTTGATTCTGCAAAGGAGGTCCAAAGGGGATATCCCCTATCATGGGAACCCTTGCAAGTGCTGCGGTTTTGATGGGAGTTCTTCAGTTTGTGTGAAGAGAATTAAAATAATCTTAAAGTGAAAAGAAATATCTTACTTGTGTTAACAGAATCCGAGACAGAATCAATATTATCTGGTCTGTTACAGATTGGTTCTTTCCTTTGGCACAAGAGGTGTTAATACCTGTTATGCAAGTCCTAGACTCTTACACAGCCTGTACTTCATGTTTTCTGTTAGTCCTGCACAGTTTTAGGGCATGGAAAGGAAGAGTTTCATCACTCTATATACACACGATAAAGTAATATGATCAGACTCAAGCTTGACACACTGAGTAATCTGTGATATGCTAACATTTCAGTATCATGTTAGTATTGCATTAGACTAATATGACACTAATACAAAATGACAGGAAAAATGACTAATACAATAAGACTTTCATATATTACTTTAGGGCTGCCATATCTGTCCTTTTTAATTCACCTGAAGCCCTGTTTAAATGCAGAATGAGAGCTGCATCTAGAGCATAGCTGGGGAAAAAAACCCATTTTAGGAAAAAGGCCATTTCAAATATTGTGTAACAACTAAGATGGAAAGAATCTTGCAACACTTCTCCTCTACTTACTGAGAACGACGTCAGTTTTTCCAAGCGGACACAATGTGGTGGTGTACTGTAATAATTTATTTGAACAGTTGGTGTCTGTAGTGTTGATTGAACAGAATTTCATCTATTTTAAATTGATGACAAAACATAATTTCAATAGAAGGGACGAGGATGCTATCAGGTGTCTGGAAATTCAATCATGAAGGATTGGTTCTAACAATGAAGGTGCTTTTGCAGACTTTTTGACTAATCCTTCCAGCTTCCTAAACTCCAAAATAAAAAGGAAGATAAGTAGCTGTGTTTTAAAGTGTGCCCAGCTCCTGAGTTTAGATAATGCATACAGTTTTATGGCGAACAAGGTGTAACCCTTTTCCCAGCTGGCCATGCTCACTGTTAACTGTCCTGCAGAACTACAGCTCTGTCTGGTTTCACATTTACAATGGGTTGCCTCAAGCAGCTGATGCACATTACTGGCTTCACTACTCTTCCCTGTGTTCTTACTGCTAGAATGTAACGGGGAGACAAATTCATAAACTTAAGTTCTAGGCTAGGCTCTTAAGTCATGTTCAGCTAGTTGTGAATGTGGGTGTGTGAGTAGTTGAATAATGACCTGACGTAGAATTAGACTTTTTTTAAAAGGGATGTGTTAAGTAAGTAGGGATTTTAGATATGGTCCCAGGGCAGTGCAAGAACATCAGCTGAGGTCAGAGAAAGAGATCCAAGTGTTCCAAACTGAAATACTATTTGTTCTCCTTGTTGGCTGTTACTTTTGTGGTAAGTAGAAGTGTGAAAGGTAAGTTTCCTGAAAGATTGGCAGCTTTATTAATGAACTCAGTCCCCTTACTGCTTGCTGAGGACCAAACACATAATGCTAAGAGATGTCCCTAGGTGTCTTTTCAAATTAAACCCGCCCTGAAGGAAGTGAATGATGTTCTTCAGTGTGTAAGCAAAGGTACTGAAAAGTATCTAGCTAATATTCCCTTCTAGATGGCATTACTGAAACCAAAATAGGAATGCTGATGTCTGGTTTTCAGGGTGAAACTTTAAAAAGGATGTTGGTGAATTGGACATTTTCAGAAGTGCCACGAATGGCTGGGAAACATGGCTTTTAAATGAATTTGTCTTGCATCTTTCTTATACAAAAGAAACTCTAATATTACTTTATCAAGAATTTAAGATTCCACACAACAATTTACTTTACGCTCTCCCAAATTCCTCTTGTGCGCTGTGTGCTTGTCTAAATAATTACTGTGCTCAGCTACAGAGCATGAAGTAGAAAAACAGGTGTTCAGAAACATATGTAAAAAAACAAATCAAATATGTTTATGGTTTTTCCTTAAAATAAAGATTGTGAGTTGATGTTGTCTCTTACCCAATGTGTTCATTGGTTAATACATGGTGAGATTATAACAATTTTGATATTGTCATAGGTCAAACTCAGGTTTTGTCAGCTGAGACCAAAATATGCCTCCACTCATGGAGTTTATAGGCACAGTTACAGATACTGAATTTGTAGGCACAGTTTTGGAAATTAAAGGAAGTAGTGATGGATTGCTTTACTGCCTGGTTTTAATCAAACCCACAGCACTATTTTAATGTATTTCTCACTTCTTAGGGATGAGAGTAAAATAAAATGTGGGTTTTGATGTTGTACCTGCTGCTAAGTAGCTCTTAATGTAAGTTGAATAGCATTGCATGTGTGAATGGTTGGCGAGCTCATCGGCTTGGAGAGCTTATGTGGAACCTTGCCATGCTTAATGTGCAGGACAGTTCAAAGCTCAGCAAGCTCAAGATTTAGAACAGGTGTTTGTCTAAGCTTCTGTTCAAGTTTTGAAGTGAAAGAAACTCTGCAGTCTCCCCAGGCAATCTCTTCCAGTCTCTGTTAATAGAAGGGGTTTTGTTTGTGTTTAAGCTGAAGCTTTCTCATTGTAATTTAAACCCATTACTAGTCCTGTTCACCATGGGCATGGAGAACAGATTATCTTCTTCTTTGTAAAGCAGTAGGGGGTTATAAATGTGTCCATTTTTGTACAGAAACTTCAGGTGAGAGTTTGAGAACCCCGCAGTCCCATTCTTGTGTACTGCCTATATGAAACTACAGGGAAGTATCTTTCTGCTGCTCTCATCAATATGTAAACAATGATTCCCTTCCCAGCATGAAGATACTCATGAGACAGTGGTGAAAATTAATGTGCATTATCACCGCTAGCATTTTAACAGGGGGATCCCCATAGCTATTTCTTAGCCTGACAATGTTTCTCAAGGATAGGAAGACCAAAAAATGGAAATGAAAGGTTTTTCTAATTTTCCCGGTTGAGTAATTTGTCAGCAATGAGTAACATCACAAAAAGGTATTTTGAGCCAGATACTAGAGTATCTTTGTTGAGATTTGGTTTAAAACCAGCAGAAGTAGAAAATATTTTTTTTCCGTAGAGAATGCATTGTATGGTGTAATGGCATAGACGTGCAGCTAATTTGTATAGTATCTCACAGGACAGAGGAAGTTGTAAGGCTGATAAAAAGTTCTTTGTTTCCAAAGCTGCAATTTTAAGTTTTTAACAAGATGTCCACTGCTTTCAAGTTTTCTAGCAGTCATTCAGTCATTCTGCAATTATTGCCAAGCAAGAGTGTCTTCAGCCTTGCTGCTATTTCATGTACATATAACACTGAAGAGGCACGAAAGTATTTTTTTGTGTATGTATTCTCTAGAGTTTCCAAATCACATACATATTCTATACCCTGTCTTAGTTATAAGAACACAATAGGATGATTTGCAGGAAAGCCACTGATAGCGCTGGGGTCAGAAATGAGTGTAGTCTAACAGGGAGTACCAATCCCAAGGCAAGATGCTGGTATAGAAGTTATGGCTGGGGAAAGGCGAAAAAGATCTGGTGAATCACTAAGAGCATCGTGTGAGTTTTGGTGTTTTCATGCTGATTGTGCAGGATGTGACCTAAATGTTATTAACTCATTAAGAGACCTACAACATGTGGGGCAATGGCTCTGCACAGGCTTCCCATTGTTCAGCTGCCTTTGCTGAAGTCAGAGGAACAGGGCTCATTAAAGTATTGTATAGAAGACAGAGGGGGTTCATGAGAGGATAATTCATTTACAGACTTTTCCTCCAAAACTGAGAACTGCAAATACTGGATTGTCAGAAACAAACTCTTAAGACAGTTGATGGTTTCTCAGCAATTCCAGTTTGCTCGTCTTCTGTCCATCAATGTGAAAAAATAACAATGTTATACTATCCTTCTTCTTCAATTCAGAGTTCTAAAGAGAGTGTTTGGGGTTTTTGAGATGTTCATCTTGATGACATTATCAAGACAAAACTATTTTAAAATAAAATCTAAAATAAAGTGTTCTGTACACTTAGACTTTTGCACTCCCAATTTTTGTATTCATTCTCTGGGTTAGTGGGACTGCAAACTTACTTGGCTTCAAAATAGAGAACTTTTGAAGACATCACAGAGAAGGACAAAATAAGGGTCATAGGAACTGTCTTCTATTACAAGCTGCTAAAAATACTTTGAGAAAGTTTTATCCATGTAATTTCATTTTGCTTCTTTACTTATATGTTTATTTCTAATTGTCTTGTCCCTTTTTGTCCAAACATTCCAGTCAGTATCTGAAATCTCAACTTGCATTTGATAGAAAAGTATTGCAATGTAAGATTAAAGGTTGTTGTGGTCTCATTCTATGCCCAGAAGAAAGGGTTAGGGGCTGCTGATTGCTCACACAAAACAGATGATGTGCTCAATTGACAGCAGATTTCAGTAAGTTCTTCCCCCTTCTACACACTCTGTCAATTTAAAGTTATTAAAACGAATTCAGTGCTGGCTTGTGACCCTTATGATTGTTTGCTGCTGGGTGATCTGCATATGTTGATTTGCTATTTATGGGAAAAGTAGTATTCTCTTAGACAAAAAAAGCCTTTTCAAACTCTGATTTATATATTCTTGGAGGTTTTTTTACATGTACATTTACACTGACTAACTGTAACCCATTGACAGTTAATGATTGATGTCCCTAACTTATTAATTTCATTGCTTTCAAGTGGAAAATTGTTTAAAGATGTGCTAGTTTCATGTGTTGTAACTCGGCAACCTCAAATAAGTGGTGAGATGTCTATGCTTATAGAACTTCGTGTATGTGACACATAAAAATTAGCAGAGAGAGATTTGGGGTTGGTTGGTTTGTTTGTTTGTTTGTTTTTCCTGTAAGTCAAACTGATTTTCTTGCCACTATGGTTCAAAATCGTCTTCTGTGTCGTTGATGTTTGTCTGAAGTGATGGCAGACTAATGTGCTCAGTTATGGGAATTAACTCCCATAATTTGGAGAGAAGCTTCATGCAAACTCTAATTCCAGTGTGCAGCTCCTTTTTGGGCAGCTTCCACTTTCCTTTTACCCATTTGTCTCTTCAGGTGCAGTGTTTAACAGAGCAGATCCTATGCTGTGCTTCCAGAGGGTTCTGTGCAATGTGTGATGGAATAGAAAATATTTTCAGTACACACAGTGAATCTTGCTGTGGTGGATCGGTATCTTCATTTTTCTAGATGTCAGTAGGCTTGGAAGTATTTGAAAAACCTATATTATGCACTTTGAAAGCCTTCTAATATTGACTTCAGAGCTTTGTATATGTAATAATAATTGTCAAATAACAATTTTCTGCTTACGTTTTAGAATGGTTATGCTGGGAGGTACAGTCTGCTTGTCACTTTACCTGGTTAGCATCATTAGAATCCATGGAATTCATCTGCTTGATAATGCTGTAGAAAAGTAATGTTTGTCTTGTTTCAGCTGCAGTGGTCTATGCATAAAAATGAGTAAAACCTTGAAAAGAGAGAGAGTATTGTTAATTAGGTTATCGGTAGAAAAAGCAAAATCGCCATTTGGAGTACAGAGCTCTTGCTGGAGTCTAGGGAAAGGTTGTTTCCAAAAATATGTCTGATTTTTCTAGCTGTACTAGTTCATGTAGTAATGACTATCACTTTTCATTATGAATGAGGAGAAGAAAGAGCATAATTAGTTTACAGTTCTATGAAGCCTTCAGAGAAAACTGAGGCTACTTTCATGTTTCAAGTTAAGGAGGTGGCTGTATATTTTTTAGTATCAAGGCCTTAGGCTTCATCACACTGATGAATAACAAGGAATTTTGACACCTAAATCATTAGGAGATTTATTTAGTTTTATGATTAATAAACAGGTCAGAAAAAAAATACTGCTTTTTGTCTGAAAAATAATATAAAAACATAAATTACAAAATGTTTGCTTTGCTGAGGTATTTAGTGTTTTGTAGCCCAGAATAATAATGTAGCTGGAAGACCAAATAGCAAGTGATAAGTGCTTAAGTAGTACCATAAATCACATTTTAAAAGACTGCCGATATGTTCTGCAAAATGGATTTCTATGGACAAATGGAGAAAAATCTTAGAATAAAGGAATGCACTGTGAAAATGGCAGTAATAGAACAACATTTTTACAGCAGTGTGTGGGGTAACTTAATTTTAACAGAACTATAAAATGAAGTTCTGGTAGCAGCAGGTTTGTGATATAGTACTGAATATTTGTGGTTGTGGGTTTGGCACTTTTTGGTAATTTTTTTGAGTCTAATAAAAATAAATCTGCTTTTAAGACATATTTTGATGTAAATAGATATCTGCTTCAGCAAAATAAAGCACTTAATCATCGCTGGGGACTCACTATTTGTAAACACATAGTTGCAGTCATAAAATACAGATTATTGCTGGAGAAGAGGCCTGGTTTTGAAGCCCCGTTAGAGAGGAATATGCCATCTTCTTTAATTTCACTATTCTAAGATGAACAGATGAAAATGGTGTTTAATCAGGAGCTGGGTAGGACTTTCATACTCCTATTGTAGTCACTGATGTGTTGTTTCATCTTTGAGTTGTCATTAGCTGTCCTCAAAAGCCATTGGAGATGCCCAATACTTGGATTTCTGGAGAGCATTATCTTTGCCATGGGTTTCCTCAGGAGAGGTATTCAAACATTCTGTAATATGGAATAATCAAACAGTAACTTCTTTGTAAGCTGAGCTCTTACAGGTACTACAACCAAAAAATTAACATTACTGGATGTTCAGAACTTGATGTAATGTCCTTGTGACTATTTAATGGATGAGAGATGTGTGTTTTTTGGATTTAATTTTTTGGCAATTAATTTATCTGACTTTGAAACAATTGTTATGCAAACGTCATCAATCTTGATGTTATCAGGGAATGTTTTTGGCAGTGGCACTTCAGATTCAAATACCCCTGGTGTAGTTCTATGAAACTTTATCTTCATAAAATGGAGCTTACATGAAAAACTTCTGAAAGAGTGGTAGTAAATATTATTAGACTTACATATATTGCTGATGTGATTTCTTTAAAAAAAAAGTCAAATGCATGTTATCTGTCTGAGTGAATGTTAATTGAAGAAAGAGAAGGTTAAATCAAACTCTTTCAGAGGTTAGATTTCAGAGCTTCTGTATACCCTGCCAAGTACTAGGCTGAGTACGGGCTTGTGGGTGGTTTGTTTTAAATCTGCAGACACGTCTGGCCTCCTGTGAATCTTAAATTGGAACCTGGTTTATGTGTTGAAGCTTCCTATTGATCAGGTGCACAGAGCAACAGCATGAGTAACAAAATTGGTAGGAAATAAGAGTTTTGCCAGAGCCTGAACAGTGCCTGGATTTGGTCTGTCTGGTTGAGTTGACTGTCACTTCAGAATCAAAACTGTGTTCACTGTTTAGTCCTGGGATTCTAATTTTTTTTAATAACGTTAGTAGTTGATTTCATAAATATGTCAGGTCCTTTTTTCAAATGAAGGTGAACATTTCTCTAAATCTTGTCTTATGAGAATGGAAACCAAAACCAACTGTATTATTAGGACAGTCAGCTTGAGATGTATGAATTGACAAAACCTCTGTTTAACAAAGACACAAGAAATCCAGTGTCTCTTTTAAAGAGATAATTAGTTCTTCTTTATTCTAGACAACAGTAAACTGTTTAACATATTAAACTTCATATGGTGAGAGTAACTTAACCATGTACAGAACTAGTTGGAAATGTTTTTAATTGCATCTGATGTTTCTGAACTTTAATTGCCCATTCATCCCAATTTAACTTCAGAAGAGCCCTTGCAAGTAAACAAACATTTTGTTTAAATGTTTCTTGTGAAAGTTAATGTATGTACGTCCACACCAGATCAAAGAACACATTTGTACAGTGATACATAATCCCTGCTCTATGTAGTCATTTCCTCTATTACTGTAATGAATGTCATGGGGAGGAAATAATGTAGACTTCTCTTATTTTACTATCTAAGAAGTTCCCCTCTGATCAATTAAATGCTATTCAAGATGCTTGGAAGCTGTCATTGAAGTTTCTCTGGTGTACTAGATTTCAAACTGTACAGATTGTTGGAATCTCATGCATAAGGGGTATAAAGCTGGCCACGTTTGTTAGTAGAGGATTTGCAGGGCAGGGTGAAGCTCACAAAGATGAGCTCGCAGTCTGGGCCTGTTGATGCTGGCAGTGCCACCCCCTGTGTGTGCTCAGGGCTGTGTCTGAGCTGTGCCAGGTGAGGTGGCACTGCAGCCACGCCTTCAGAAGCCCTGTTAGAGTGGGGAGGGGGTGAGTGCAGCTGAGGTCTGGAGAAGATGCAGGTGTGCCAACAGCAGCAGCCAGGTGCTTTAAATGGTTGCCAGACTTGGGTGGACGCCCACAGGACTGAGCAGACTTGTGAATTCTTTGGGGAGGGTTTGGCTGTATGGCCCCACTATTATATTTGATGGTGTCAACTTTTAATTCTCTGTGTGTGTTCTTCTGTCCTGGTACCCTGACAATTAGCCCTCAATGTTTCACCTCACAGCTGGTCCCTCCAAAGAATACCTTGAATCAGTAGCTTCACTTACGACTCAGTTTTTCCACCTGTGAAATGAAAATAATATATAAATTGCCATTGGGTTGGAGCTTAATGGTGCACTTTTTGCATAGCAATTTAAAGCATGTCATGAACACTGCAGATTGTTTTGAATGAATCTACATCTGTAGCAAACATGCTTTACAAACTCTGCATGCCAAGGGAAACAGGGCAGTTTAGGCCTGATGCCTCTTAAACTCTGTGTGTTGGCTTGTTTTGTTTTGTTGTTGGGTTTTTTTTAGTTGCTTTGGGTTTTGAGTTTTGTTCCAGAAAATCTATCACAGTGAAAGCCTATGGACTCCACATATTGCATCTGGCTGGGTGAATTTTATGATATGTTTGAGTGAGATCCTGCTGCATTGTAGTAACTAGTGGTTCTATATTGTTATATATAAGGCTCTTAAATCCATTTAATCACTTCTATTTTTCAGCTTAATGGTACTTAATGGTACACTAACAAACATAAGCTACGTTTTTTCTACAGTTGTTCATGCCACAACAGGAATCCTATAACAAATCGTCCTGAAATTCTGCTTTTTTTCCAATATTTTTCAGACTTTCGTAATAACTTGTGGTATTGTGTGCTAACATAGGTGGGGTTTTTTTTGTTTGTTTGTTTTTAATTTATTGAGATAGTGAACATCGTCAGAATAGGAGTGAGAAAAATAAGTTCATCTGTGTTGGTGGAACAAAATTGCTACAGGAACATAAACACATGAGTAGCGTGGTGTTCTAGTGAATGAATAATACAGGTTAGAAATCACAGAAATTGTAAAAATCTTCTTGTACCCTCAAAGTCCTTATTATGGTAGGTTGATGCTGTCCTGTATGGAAATATAGAATGTGCCAAAAATAGATCCTGAGACTTTCACTGACTGGTTCATTTTCAGGTTTTTCTGTCTTGTCTATTGGTTAGAAATAATTAAGTGCCATTAGTTGTTTATTCCATTTTTATGGTGGATTCTTTTTTCTGTTATTTGAGATGAACTTGGATTAAGAACCCTCATTATTTCTTATCTTATTTTTTTCCATTGGAGAGAAGGATATGTCAAAGTCTTTTTTTTCTCATGCTGACACAATAAGCCTTGGTGCCAACTTGAAGAGGCTACATTGAATATAAAGAGGGTGTGCAAATTCCATTATTATCCCTCACTTTCACTACTTCAAAGTTGACTCTTTTGCTGCAGATTCTAATGTGGAAAAATGGATGAGGACTCAGGGGCCCTGCCTATGATGCCCAAATAATGAACTTGGGAACATCTGTGATGCATATTGGAAAGGTCCTGCTCATCCTTTTCCTGGATGAGCATTTAAGGCAACAAGCCTGCATAATAGGGTGACAGAGCCAGCTGATGACCCTGTAGCTGCAAACAGACCAAAGGTGGTTATGAGAAATGAACAAACTTCCAGAGGTTTGGCAGTGAGTGAGAATTTCTGTATCCAATTAATTTTAATATACATTTGCTACTCTTTATATCTTGTGGGATTTAGTAAGTGTTTTGCTGGTGTTAATTATAGTTAGAGCAATTCTAGGGAATGATTTTACTAATTTATAAACATTATCAAACAAGAGCAGTTCCTGACTTTGATCGTATCACTAAGAGAATTATTCTTAATGGGTAAGAGAGTAATAATCTGCCTCTTGCTATCATGATAAAACTGGCAAAGACAGGTTCATACTTGTAGAGTTTTTTGAATTGTGCAATTTGTAGAAGAATACTTCTTTCATTTAAAGAAACTATTTCATTTTCAGCCACCCTACAAAAAAAGAAAAGCCTCTGTCTCGCTGCTTATTACTTGGCATTTGAATGTGCTCACTACAGAATACTCCACAAAGTTTGCCTGTGGCTTATTTAAATGTGAAAGAACACATGTGGGTAGCTGGGAAACACATTTTTGCAAGCTATTATCTTTCTCTCCCCAATTCAGTAATTCCAAATACAAGTATGTTTGCCTGCCCCTAGGTAGCATTGATATGTATTTGCCTTTGACGGTTAGTTGTATTTGGCATCGTCATGAAAAACAAATCTATGAATTCTGTATATTAACGATAATATTCTTAGAATCATTTTTCAATATCAATATAAAGAAGTTTAGCTGCAGTGTCTTTGCATGCATGTAATCATCTACATCAGAATCCTCGAGGAATCACAATAACAGTGATTCATTCATAATTCACAATTGCCATTATCTTCTTTCTACATTTAGTATGTGTTAAAATTTATAGCTTCATTTACATTGTGTTCTATGAATAATAGAAGAAATACAGTGAAGACCATGGGAAATGATCTTGTTGCTGCAGATGCACTCTTAAGAAAATCTGCATTACAATGCAGCATATTGCCTCCTGCACGACAGATTCTACAGAGCCTGCAGCTGCAGTGGAGACACTTCAGATGGTCTTCATTAAACGTAAACTCCTTCATTTTCATCTTCAAAGCAGCATGGTGATGAGACCTTGAATAAATTGCTGTAGGTAAATGATATAGTTGCAGCTTTTCCTTATCCAACTGTGGTATAATGTCTTCATTTGAGCGAACTCAGAGACAAATAGAAATAGGAGTACTTAAGGAAGAAACTACAATCCATTGAGGCAATTAATGTTTTGATTCTTCACAAAAACCTCACAATAGTGTATGCACTGTACCTAAAAATTTTCAAATAGGGAAGAGCTCATGATACTGTTTTCAAGATGATAGAGGTGGATAATCTATTTTGAAAAGCTAAAAAAACTAGCAGAAAAAACCACCCAAACAAAAATTAACCAACTTAAATTTTTTCAGGGGACAAGCCTAAGAAAGTGGTAGAGTACATTGTTTTTAATGAATCGCAAACTTTAATTTTGGTTAGTTTATTATCTCTTTTTTTTGCCAGCACACAGCTAGTCATACTTAAAGAAACAATGACAAGAGTGTATACGTTGATATAAATAACTGACACTTTGTCATTAAAAAAAAAAAAATTAGGACTGGGATATGTTTCAGTTTCTGAGAACTCAGTGTTTTCTATGCTAAAGAGCACAGCAAGGGTTAGTTTTCTGAAATACTATCTAGAGCAGTATTCAGATGCTTAAGATTGTTATACTTTATTTCTGGTTTCTTACCATAATGGATCTTGTCTGTGTGCATTAAAGGCCTTTTTTTTTTTTTTTAATGTTCTGTGTAAGGATTCACAAAGCTGTTTGTTGAGCACTTCAGTATTTTTTAATTGCTTCTCCCCTGAAAGTATTGATACTCAAATTATGCTCTTATCTCTGTGATACTCTTGCTTAATTGTGCTGGTTTTGGTTCCTACAATACTAGGCTTTATCTAGCTTTGCAGACATGTCAGCTACATCTATACTTGATCTTTAACGTGCCTGTTGTCAGGCTGCTTTAATTGTTTTTGATAATCCTTTCAGTGAAGTTCTTCAAGACAAATGAGACTTAATGCACTATTTGACTCATTGGGTAAAATCCATGTTCTGCATAGGTCAATAGGAGCTTTTCTACTGATGTCAGTGAAGTTAAGATATTGACCACTTATTTCAACACAAAAGAATGGCAGACTCATTACCGGACCTGGTTTTCTCTACTTTGGCATTTTGGAGCTCACCGTTAACTATTCAATGAGTTTAACTGGCATGTAGAAATGTGTGTGAGATTTGACTGTTTGTTTTATTTCTTGAATTAAAAGGAAAAATACTCTACCTGTTCGAGATGATTCTACTTCTGTTGGCCAGATGGACAACTTCTTTTTTCGGAACAGTCTGCAATTGGTGTTATCAGTCCTGCCTGTTGGGACTGAATACTGAGAATAGAGAAGGCTAAAGAGAGAAACCTGTAATCATGACCACAAGGAAAAGGATGGGGAGAACTGGGGGGATAAGTAAGAGTTTTGGTATGGTTGGTAGCAGAAAAATGGTGCAAGTCAAGTCTGTGAAATCCTCTGAGGTGTGTTGTGGCTCTCTGCTGTGATGGTTTGCTAGTGCTGTTCTTTGGTTTCAGAGTTCCATCCTTGCTGGCAGCCCAGCTGGGTGTTGGAGTGGTGCTGCACCGGGGACTGCTCTGATTCCACAATCCCACTCTTCTTTCATCGAGACCTGTGCCACGCTCACAGGACACCTCCTTTGGTGATGAATCAGGACTGGCTAGTTAGAAAGGGTTCTGTCTTTGAAGACTTACCTGAGAAGTTATAATGAATGGGATGAGAAATCAAAGAATAGTCTCATGTTAAATTCCAGCCCATGCCTCATGGGAAAATTCTGAGAATTCAATACTAATCCACACTTATGGAATTGTAAGGCAGAATACTGATGAGTGCTAAAGAAAAATTAAATGGAAAAATTGACTGCTGCCAGGATACTGTTTTAAATAGTGTGTGATAAAGGAAGTAGGAGTCATTTGGGTTTAGTGCCAATGAACCAAAATATTGAAGATCCACTTGTTACGCAAACTGGTGTTCTCCGCACTGAATGAGGCGGGATATTAATTAACTCAGCTGTTTACTAATTTGGGTTACAAACTCAAGCCTCTATCACTGCTTGCATTTTTTTTGTGTGTTGTCTACGTTGTTTGTTTTGCCTCAAACATGTTTGGTTTAAAGTTTTCTGGGCTTGTTTTTTTTTGTTGGTTGGGGGTTTCTTTGTGCATGTGTGGGGTTTTTTGTTTTTGTAGTTTTTTTGTTTGAGGTAGTCAAACTTGTTTCCTTAAATTTGGCATGTCTCCTGGCTACTTGGCTAGTACAAAGTTAAATTTTTCTTATTCATGAAACAGCTGACTTAAATTCCAAAATAATATGAAATTAAGAAGTGTTTTCCTGTGATTTTTTTGTTTCAGTGCATTGTTTATTTTGTCAGGTTTTGTGGGTGCGTTGGGGGGTTTGTTTATATATTTATTTTATTTACCATCAGAATATCTCTGTAGTGATTTACTGCTCTTATAGATCACAAAAGCATGACCTGAAAGAGACTGTGTTAGTGTAACATACCAGCACAATCTATTTGGATGACATTGTTCAGACTTTTGATAGAAGTTTGTAGGAAGCATTGGAAGAATCATGGCTTTTAGTACTTATAATAGGGTTGTTTTTTGGTTTTTTTTTCCCAAAAGACTAAATAGACATGCGTGGTTTTCTTTTATGACAGGGTGTATAAAAGCTATTTTGAACATAGGCTGAGTAGCTTTGCTGGGGTCAGGCAGGTAGGACTGCAGGAGAAAAGCTGAGGCATAATCTTATTTTTTGATTAATATTTTACAGTAATTAGAATTATCTATTCTTTTGATACTGTTCAGTATTGTATTTTAGTGATATTCTCTGAATATGTTGAGTGATTTGGAAATCTATGGGATTAATTCAGTTTAAAAAAACAACAAAGCACAAGCAAACAAGAGAAGCTGCATTATAATTTCATGATGTTGATGGCATTTTTTGTGGTCAAATAAAATATATATTTACTTATCTTATGAAGAAAGACACTGTGACCCAGCCATGTACTCTGGACTGCTGTTATCCACACGAGCATTTAGGTGTTCCATCTGCTTAGGTGGAATACCTTTCAGTAAATTCTCCTCACAGTCGGTAATGATATTGTCATAAGGTGCCTTGTTCTTTTCTTCCAATGGACTATAAATATGTGCCTTATCATAGTGCTGGGAGGTACAGTATGAAAACCTTGTGGATAATACTTACAATCATTAGAGAGCACAGAAATTTTTGTAAGATGGAAGGTATTAGCACCTTTCATGTCTGGAGTATTTCCAGCTCTGCAATTAAGTTCTGTAATTATCTACAGCAATTTGAAATGAATAACAGTAATCTTTAATGTCCTGTCATAAAAACTGATGTGTGCTGCTGAATTGCTGCTGTATTTCAATCCAGAAGTAGCTCCATTTTACTCATATGTAGAATTCTATTATATCTACCTCTTTTGGGATTCTGAGAGTATATTTTGAATTTGTGGTGTATAAAGTGTTGAGAAGTTGTAACGTATGAAACATTGATTTCATGCTACTTTTTTTTCTGATGATACCTTTCCTTATTTATACTAAATCATACGTGGATGTGATAAAACCACATAAATTTTACCAGTTTATTATCCTTCCCCTCTTTTTTTACTCAATAAATTCAATTATTTGAGCAAAGAATATTTGCTGTCACTTATAATTCAGATCAATTTAACCCTTTTGATCTGCCATTTAAGGTTGTACCCCTGTGTCTCTGGGGGACAACAAAAAAATGCAATGTTTAATCTTTAAAAAAAGAGTTGAGTATAAGAGTACAAAAATGATTTGATTGTTCAAGACTAGAACATAATCTTACTTTAATTCAGGTAGTGGTATGTTCTAGAACCAGAGCAGACATTTATAAGTAGTTATTTTTCTTTCTGCATTATTACTCTTTACTTCTGGAATGAGGCTCTGAAATCTTCTGCTTCAGCCTTTCAGATCCATTTTCTCCAGGAGCAGTTAGTTGCTTTATGGGTTGAAGAAATGTATTGGTTTATTCACCTGTTAGACCTATAATAATATTGCCTTTGGAGTCCACCTTAGCAATAAATCTGAGAATTCTGTTCCCCAGAATAAAATAATTAAAACAAAAATTGAATGTGCCAGGAAGTCTGTACTACAAACAGAATGGAATTGTGGGCTGTAATTCTGAATGTTTCAGTGGACATTAAGTTCTATATCTTGTGAACAAGAAGGATTTCATAATAAGGCTGTATTTCACAAGGAGCTTTAAATACACTTTTCAAAAGAACTCTGCCTGTGGAACTAAGAACATACGTTTGAATGAGGTATGGGGGAAACTGCAGGTTTGGGGAAACCTTGTCTCCTGCTGCCAGCCAGCATATTTGCATTGTGTTCTGCAATAGCAGTTGTGAATATCTTTGAACGAAGACGGTGTATTTAAATTTTATCTTTGTTATGCCATTGTTGAATCTTAAGAAAGCAAGCATACTCTCCCCCACAACTAAATGCAAAAAATACCAGCATGTCCTTATGTGTTCCATTTTTCACTTTATACTCCTTTTTGTGTATCTGTTGTATGTCTCTGATGAAGCATAGGTGTGAAAATCTGTAAAAACTGTTGCGAGAAAAAATAGTTTAAAGTTTTGTGTGCTTCAGTGCTTTTATACTCTTTTCTGTTAGTTGGCATTATTGCTAAATGCTATCTCACATGATAAAGTGTTCCTGACTACAGTATTCTCTTCAGGGAATATTATGGAAAATAAAAGATTCCCACCAAAGTCCACTAGGATTTTCCCTCTGACTCTCTTGGTATGTTATATTTAGTTTGTAGTGAGCTGAAATTGTAGAGGTTGTTTTTACTGAAGATAATTTACTAATTTATTCTGTGTTGATGAACCACAGTAGCACCTTTGGCAGGTGATTCCTTTATTCCTAGACTTGCTCTCTTTTCTGTCACCTTTTTGAGCTATAGTTTTCTTTCAGATAATAAAATATGAACCTACATTTTCATAAATAAGATATAGCTTATAAAAGGTAGCTCAGTGCTTCATATTTCTTACAATATGTTATAAAATTGTTGTGTTGAAATCTGTTCTTCATGGAGGGATGGACAATGTACACTTATGTTTCCAGATTTGTGAATTATGCAGGAGTTTTTTGCATCTGTCCTTCAGCTTTTGATTTTTGAATGACTCGAGATGATGCACAGAATAGGTGATGCACTGTATTAACCTGTTCAGCTTAGGGAGGTGAAAGTTTATCTACCAGACTTTGCATAAATGGATGTTTGTGTCATGGCTCTCCACCGGTCTTGAAAGACCCTTACAAATCTGTGCAGAGGTGGTATCACAATCGTTGTATAAGCTGTAGAAGGAACTAAATCTACTCCATAATTCATGACACTTGATAAGTTCACTATTTCTTCTTCTGTGAAGAGAATGAATGGGTTTTTTTGTTGAATCTGTACCTATTTTCAATAACCTGGCAGCACTGGTGAGTAAGTCTGGTTTTTATAAGCAACCCACAGACTGCACAGGTGTCTTCAGTGGGTTCTGTGGTTGGTCTCTTGGAATGAAATGCCAATTATCATGATCATACAGCCATATCATTAATGTTATATTATAAAAGAACTTGAAGAATAAAGACAAAAACACGTTCTGGAGTGACACAATTGCAGACTTCTTTAGCAGCTGTTTCTCCCTTTCCCTTAGCTCTCTGTTGTTCCGAATGGAAAGAAGAAAAACCAACCAAACACTGTGATTTAGTCTTTGTCAAGACCAACGCTTGTAGTAACAATAAAAAAGCTTCTGCAAAGGAATAGTATTTAAATTTACAAACAGTTCCTGAGTTCAAGTAATTTATTTATTAAATAGAAAAGAATAAGCTGGCTTAATGTGAGCTGTGACTAGAATTTCAATAGAGCTGATCCTTGTGGGATGTTTTTTGTAATGTGCATGTTATGGTGTTAAGCATGCATTTAAAATCTCGGTATTCTGGGACTGCTTTTTTTTTCTGCACATTCTTTCAACAATCAAGAGATGCACAGAATTAAATTGCTGTGAACTCTGGGACAGTATAACAACATACTGGATGCATTGTGTGGCCTTCACACAAATTCAGGCAGTGTTTAAAACTTCTATTGGGAGTCAGGAAGAGAACCTGCAGAAAGTAGAGATGCTTCTCCAAATGGGGGTTAAATGACTTTACAAAGGCAACATGATAATACTGGCAGAGGTAGTATTACAGTTGTGATTTTCTGTGTATTTGTTCCAGGCTCTCTCATCTTTAAATCTCTTCTCTTTTAATCCCTGTTTAATATGCTTTTTCCAAGGAGCTTCTGAGAACCTCTTTCCACCTTATGTCACACATTGTAAAATTTTGTTTCCATAACTTCTGTAGTTTTTACTTATTTATCAGAAACAAGGCAAAAATTTAAGGTCTGTAATTGAGAAACTTGTATATTTCTAAGTCTTCCCTGGGTTTATACTTTCCAAACTCTCTTCAGGTGATGTTGGCAGTATTTCCTCTCACAGAATTGTACATACTGCCAAGCAAGAAAATCCATTGCTTCCCAACACAGGTCTGTATGTGCTGGCCAGCCGGAGAGGAGCAGTGTGGTGTTTACAGTCACTGACCATATTTGTTAGAGGCTTTGAATGCATTTGCCAGATTATGTAGGGTTGAGGTTCTTTCTACAGTCTTGGGAATGGGAATGATATCTGATTTGAGTATGACAAAAATACAGGATGTTGAAGTAGCCTGTATAGTAAATAAGTTTCTCAATACACTGCCTAAAGAGAGTTTGGAAGTGATACCATGAAAAATGCTGGATATCATGACTGGATATTACTGCTGGCTTGACTGGTAAAGCTTTCAACTCTGATACCGAGTATGTCCAAGATCTTGAGGTCTGAGGATAAGTTTTCTTTAAGATGTTATGATTTATGGTAGGGAACAATTTCAAAGAGTTCAGATCTTGTAAAATTGCTGATGAATAATACCATGAGAGCTGGTTTTGAATGCTTAGCATCTGAGAATCTAATTTTTTTACTGGTGGGTTTACTGTTGTATCCGTTCTTAAATCTTTCTCATGGAGCATTGAGATAAGTAGGTTAAAATGAAATCTCTTCAATTTGGTGAATTGAACTGACACATTTTCTTCCAGCTCAATTTGCTATTGAAATATCTCTTTTCGAGGTGCCCTTTGCCTTATAAGAATTGTAGATTATGCACTTCATGCCTCTGCTATATTCTAATGAAGGCAAGGCACATTTCAAATGAAATACCTGTCGAAAAATATGTGCACACACAATATCTAAACTACATTTTTCATGGAGCAAATAAGTGGGACAACATTCGAAGCTGAATTGATAAATAAGTACATACTATTTCACTGCACTTTGAAATTGCAGTATCTCTTCTGTAACTGCTATAAGTAATTATGGTACTTTCTTATCACATTAAATAAGCTAAAGCAAATATTGTCTTTGTATTTCTAGGGAGATGTATATATTTCAGCTATTAGATCAATATCTCCTTTTTTTTCTTTGCAGAGGTTTTATATGAAAGATCCAGCTGAAATTACAGCTATTCAACAGTGATATTAAATGTGAAAGCTATTTTCAACCTTTGTAGCCAAGATTTCTGTTAAATGCTTTTCCCTAAACCCCCTCAAATGTTCCAAATTTTCAAGCACTCCCCTGATTGTTCATTCAAATTTTTTTCTGTCCCCTTTTAATCTGTGGTGTCTCATTAAAAACTGAGACTTGAGCAGGATAAAAAAAGTTTCAAACACTTTTAAATGTACTTTAAACATACCCCTTCCTGAGCCTTTATTCTTTCATCCCAAAAGGTATCCCTAATTCTGGCTTTTTTTCTCTGATATTTTTTCCCCACGTTTTTCATTACTTATTCTGTCTACTCACTGAACCTCTGAGCAGTGCCCTCACACTGCTATTACAGATTTTCTTGTGCTGATATTACGATCCCATGCTGCAGTATGGTGTGTATCATGATCGACCATGAAATGATGGTTTGTTATTAAGATAACCTTTTGCAAGTTACATTTGTCCTTATTTAGCTCATGAGATTATAATTAAAGGTGAGCTGTGCCTAAAACCATTGCTGCTAATTCTTCTGTGGGAATAGCTGACCCAGTGGCCTTCTATGATGGAGTGACTACATCAGTGGACAAGGGAAGGTGTCATTTACTGGCCTTCTGTAAAGCCTTTGACACAGTCCTCCCACAACATCCTCCTTTCTAAATTGGGGCAAGATGGATTTGATGAGTAGATGAGATCGTGGTTAAGAAAGTGGTTGGATGGTGGCATCCACAGGGTGGTGGTCATGGCTCAGAGTCTTGATGGACATTGGTGCCATGAATTATACAGAAACTCATTTCAGATGGCTGCTTGTGCTATTTTACATAACTGTTAAAGAATATAAAAAAGGTACATGTTCAGAAACTTACCTGGTGAAAGTGAATATCTGATTAGATTTGCCTAGGAAGTAATGGTGAACAAGAAATTATTGTACTATGCACAAATTGTCTTTAAAGAAAGTAACTTTAGGAGTGGGTGGGGGGAAAACCAGACACTGAGTAAACTGTTTCCTGAGTGACAAATAAATTTATATAGCTGTGGGTTTTTTATAAGGCTCTAGGGAGCGGTTTTTGGAAGACGTAATTATGCTTGTGAAATGCTTCTTTTTCATTTTGTTAGTGTTGTGTTACAAAAGAAAAATGTCTATTTTTGCTTTTCTATTTAGTGTATGTCTGTGTGTGGGTAAGGAATACTTGAATAAAATCTTTCATGTGTCCCTAAGCATTTTTATTTAGTTTGGACTAAACGTAACGCAGTAATGCAGTCTTGATAACATTTTCAGCTAATCTACTTTTTGTTCACTGACTTTTAATGAGATTCTAATGGTACGTAAACAAAACTCTACAGATCTTTGCCCTCCTCAAATTCCTTTCAGTTTCCACAGTATTGCCAACCACAGATATCACACAGGACATGAATTTCAGCTTTGTAGTTCTGTATAGAGAAAAGTTGAGCTGCTGCTTGTACAGAGGGTGAAGTGATGCTTGGTATAGCCTCATTATTTGTGTGGTGGGACTGGATGACAGCACTGAAGTTGTGTGCAAGTGACTGGGGAGTTATGAGGGCAAACTGCTCCTTCCCCACTTCCCAAAGAGACAGCGGAGGTGTTGAGGACTGAAACTTTGAAGTTCCAATTTAAGAGGAAACACAGAGGAAAAAGGCACCCTCATGAGGTGAATGGCTTCTAGGGGTTGGGAAGAGGAAGGTGATTGTGATAAGTGTAGTGTGTGGATGTGTTTTGTTTATATACACAAAAAAGGTGTATAATAGAATCATAGAATGGTTTGGTTTGGAAGGGATCTTAAAGATCACCTTGTTCCAACCCCCTGCCGTGATGGGGACACCTTCCAGTAGACCAGCCCTGTCCATCCTGGCCTTTGAGCAGTTCCAGGGATGGGGCAGCCACAGCTTTTCTGGGAAACATGTGCCAGGGGCTCACCAACCTCAGAGTAAAGAATTTTTTTCCTAATGTTGAATCTAAACTTTCTCCTTTTCAATTTCAAGCCATTCTACCTTGTCCTGTCACTACATGTTCTTGCAAATAGTCTCGCCCCTTCTGTAGTGTAAGCTGCATACATAGTCTGTGTATTTATTTATACATATATATATATATATATATATATGTATAATGTGGAAAGAGATTAAGGCAGTGGGATGTGCGTGTCTGACTAGGCAGAAGCTACCAGATCCTGATGTTTGTGGGTGAGCTGCAAGTGTGGGATACCTGGCTGGAGGAGCTGCTGTTGCACCATGTCTGGCACTTGCTGTTCCACCTGCCTGTCTTGGAGTTATGCTGGGACTCCCTTCAGAGCTGTATATTTGCAGATGTGGTGGGTTATATGTTGGCTGAGTAAATCTATTTGTAAAACTGAAGGATTGCAGGTGTTTTAGATTGCTGCTTCACTGCCACCATGGAAACACATTTTAATGCGTTGTTTCCTATCTTGCAGGATCCTTAGGAAAGCACGCTCTCAAATGATGTGTCTGTGCACACACTGCTGCTTGGATCTCTGTTGGTCAGATAGGGATATATTTGTTGGTAGAATTCAAACTATTTGCCTTTGAGGGTGATCTAGGCTTCTGACAGAACAGAGAACAGCTAGCTACAGGATGCAACGACGGAAACTGATGTGTTCTTTGTCTTTATTCAAGTTGTAAACTGGACTGGTATATGCAAATTCAGGACCATGCAACTTATGTGAATAATATCATATGTATATAATATCAGGCTTCAGGTTTTAAAAATTATACTTGTTAGAACAGTGGCTTATGTCAATACCATTTAAGCAGAATGAAATACTCTGGTATGAAAAGAATTTTTCATACTTGTCAGTCACTTTGGGAGGCTGAGGGGAGGCATCTCTACTAGGTAGTACAATCACAGAGGAGTTGCACAGGACTGAGAAGCAGCCTGATAATAATTTTGAGTAATTTCTGTGCTTAGCTGCGTTCCAGAAATGAAAAGCAAATCTGAATTTCTCAGTCTAAGCTCCAAGACCATAAAGCATGTTTGTTTACCATCTGCACCATCCTTTCATCCCCTAGAGGCAAATGAAAAGACAGTAATAACAATGGAGCACTGGCTTGCTAAAAGCAGCATCAGCAGAGCTGCATCTTTCTGTACAACAGATGAAGTGGGAGAAGCAGCTCATCTTTCTCCCATAGGTTTGAACACGTTTACATGACTGAAAATGGATGGAGATATTTCTCCCAAGGACATATCCATGGCTATTTTACAGCAACAAAGATGGTGATTTCTCTGTGTCCTGAGGAGTTTCTTAATCCTTTCTAATCTTTTATAGTCCAGATCAGAAATAAAGTGAGCCTTAATTCTAGCATCATGACACAATTTATGATGTGACATTCATGGCTTTTTTGGTGTATGCTAAAACTGAGTTTTAATACATATTGTCAATCCTTGAGTCAGCAGAAAACACTTTAAAACAGATTAGAAGCTTGAAGAGCAAGTTTCATGATTTCCAGTGTTTGCTTTTGTATTGGGTGAGTCTGTGTTCACTGTAGTCACCCACTGAAACAAAATATTCAAGAATGCAAATTATTTTCTATGTGACACTTGAATTCATAATGCTGAGCCAGCATGCAAGCACAACCTGCTACTTTAGACTGATATTCATACACGTAGTTCCTTGTTGCACTAAGTTTTAACTATGTTATTTGAAGGTCCCAAATACTGTTCTGGACAGAAAAAAGTTAAAATTTTAAGGACAGCTATAAGGGATTTCATGACTGGCTGAAAAGTGTGACTGTAGAAGCTGTGAATTTTCTTCTTGAGGAAACGGCAGTCTTGTACAAGAAATTATCTTCACAGATTTTAGTATAACTGTGGGGGTGGCTAGTCTGTGATTCTTGACCTAGCTTTAGCTCTTGAATATACGTTACAGAGTAAGTCTTGTGCTGTCCTTTGCAGCTGGCGGGAGGTGAGGTTTGTACAAGGGGTGATGGAGATGCCATGAGCAGCTGAGGGGGCCTGGCTTGCAGGGCCAACCCGACTTCAGTCTGGCTGCAAAAACCCAACAGGGCACATGTCCTCTTACCTTAACACACTCAACATAAAGTCCTCTGTAACTCAGTAATGTGCTCAGGGTGTATCTTGGAGGATGTGAGGGCTTTGTTAGCTGCCTGCAAGACACAGGCATCTCCGTAGGGCAGATTCAGCTCATCTTTGCATGACTCTGTTGTCCCAGAAAGGATTGCCTTGTGGTGAGAATAACATATGAGGTGAGTTCTGTGGCCTTCTAGGTTAAGTTGTTGGTACTAGTTTACTGGGAGGCAGTGGTCCTGAGCAATGTCCCTCATTGACAATGACATCAGTGTCTATTCAAGAACTGTATAATCATCTTAATTTGGAAATCCCAGAACTGAAAACTTATGAAAAAGCTCATTCAGTGCTCATGTGTGCTGATAGTTCTGTATCTACTTAAATTGACTTCTTTAGTATTGGAAGAAATTCTTGAATATGCAGTTCTTTATTGTCTGATTCCCATTATATCTCTGTAACTCTAAAATAATAGCATTTTCCATGAATATTCTAATAGTGAACTCAGTTTATAACTGTAATGCCAGTCATCTAGAGAGCCATTAGGCTCCTTATTAAGGGTAGAAGCTGAGTCAGGAAAACCTTGCTTCAGGGCCAAGCAAGGGCAGCAATGCTTTGAACTTTTTTTTTTTTTAATGTCAGGTGGGAGAGGGAAGAATGATTCTCTTTATTAATACCATGCAATGTTGTTTCTTTCTAGGGGAAAAGATAAAAAGCTTTGATAAGGCAGGAAACACCAATTTTGCTGATGTTAAAAACACCCGAAACAACACAGGGCCTGATTATTGATGATAGATGCAGTCCTCAGCTAGCAGTGGCCTGGGTGTGTGTGTTTAGTCTTTTGAGTGCTGGAAGGTGAGGCAGAATTGAAAATGTCTTGAGAGTCGTGTGTTATACTGCAGGACAGTTTCATGGCTGATCCAGGATTGAGTCGAAACTCTCCGCATGCCAGCCCATTTTTGGGAACAGTCTCTGGTTGTTTTCAACTCTTTCTAGAAAATAAGCAGGCCCATCACCATGTGCCAAATATTCTCTGTTCTGTTTAGCACTACTAGTGCAGGAATTTTGTTAGCCCTCCAGCTGTCGGGGTTTGTGAAACACTTGAAGGACTAGCAGAGGAGTTGTTTCAATTTTGCTGTGTCCATACACCCAGGTTTCATTTTCTCCCCCTTCTTTTTGAAAGTACTACTGCTTCTTTGGTTTCTAAAAAAAAATATGGGAAGTCTATTGGGAGATAGGTTTAGAGAACCAAAACATGTGTAAATGGTCAAATATGTCTGATTCCTTTGAGTGCGGTAGGACATGGAGCAGGAAGATGAATACAGTCACGAATACTCATGTAGCCAGTGTGTCTGTGCTTAGTTCTTCTATAGGAAATATGTTCCTTCTTTCAGCACCAAAGACCTGCTGGAATTTGGAGCAAGAAATGTCATGTAATAGCTGGGAAAGTTCTGTGTAGTTGGATTGATAGCAGAGGCAGACAGGCACTCATAGAATCCAGCAGGATCAATTCTTGCATAAAAATATCCATAATACTTCCAGCTTTAGCTAATAGTTTAACTTAAAATTATGAGTAAATTTAACCATCACGTTTATTTTTAAACATATAAAAAGTTACTTTCATCTTGGGGATGATGTTCATCAATGTAATGTATGTGCATATGTACCCAATATGGGTGTATTGCTGGCTTGGGGTCTTCATTACTAGAAAGTTCTCAAAAATGTTGTTTGTTTGGGTTTGGGGTTTTTTTTTATTTATCTAGTTGTGACTGCTATGTTCTTTTCAGGAAATATGTAAGATAATTGGAGTCTCCTGAAGTTTCCAATGAATAATCAAGGTATCAAATTAAAGTGAATAGCATCTACCCATAACAGCAGGTACAAAATTGTCACTAATTATGAATTTGCTGGGTTCAGTAGTGACTATGCATGAATTATGTTGAATTCATTAAAAAAAGCCATTCAGAGCCCAACTGATGACAAGAGGAAAAAAATATCATTAGAGTGTTCCTCAAAAAATGAATTAATATTACTGAGATCTGCCAGTGAAGAGAACTGCAGAAAGGTGAAATACTTCTCTGCCCATGTGGCTGACAAATGCTTCTCTTAGAAAAACAGTTGTTTTTCCACTAGTAGAGGAAATATTGGCAAATTCCAGCACAAATATTACTTATTCTTTTTAGAGAAAGAGGATTTGCATGTAGGTGTTATCTTCAATATGTGAGAAATTGCTATCCATCTGTTTCAAGTAAGAGTGGAAAAAAAATCTTGTTTTCAATACTCTTCTTTTTTTCCTGCTTACCCCCAGAGCAAAAGCAGAGGAGGGAATACTTTTGATATGTATGTCTTAAGTTATTTTTGTTCTGCTTTTAATCATCAAATGGGAATATAAAAAGTAGATCTAGGATATGAAGTAACCATTATGTATTGACAGCATTTTGGATTACCAGGACATAAAAATGAACACTGTGAGCTCTGTGTTAACAAAATGATAACTTTATGAACCTGAAGAGCTGTTTCAGATGATCTGGGAAGAAGTCCAGTAAAGGATTATAGTAATTCTGGAATCTAACTATAATGGAGTAACCGTTAAGAACCTTGGACTTTATTCCCTCTTCCTGCCCTTTTTTTTATGACAGAAATGTTGATGTCTTAAACACAAAGTTTGAATGGAGATGTTGTGTGTTTATGAAGAACTTTTTCATCCCCTGTGCTGCTGTGCAGTCTTGTCTCTCCTGCCCTGTGGAGGTCAGCACCTTAAATCTGCATTCTCCCTGGAGGTTCATCTGGTGCACGTTTTTGACATGCTGGGAGTAATTGCTGTGGTTGGGAATAACGTTTTGGTGCATGTCACCACCATCATTGTGACAACTCAAGTGGCAGCTCCAGGCCTGGAGCCCTTCCTCCCTCCCATGATGTCACTTTTAACCAGGTCTCTTAGTTTTAGAGCTTATAAATGTTTCTATAGTCTTCTATACATCTATTCCTGTGCTTAATGTTAAACATACGTGAAATGTTTTGAATGGCTGGGGGAATGTAGTGATCATCACTCTAGGGAATAGAATGCTTAAAAAGCCAAGAAAAATCAAATAAATAAAACCTAATACTGTTCCTAATATTTCCCTCTTGGTGTCTGCATTCAGTTTCAAGCGGAAATCTTTTATTTTGTATTTATTAGTGATTACTTTTTAGTGAGCCATAATTTGAAAGCAATATGGCATCTCAAGACAGCAGTGGGCTTAGATTTCTGCTACTGAGAGCTGGTTACCCATTTGCACCAGTGACGTTTTCTGTGTCTGTTAACAGAGTAACTCCTTACTGTTTGTCAAAGTAGCTGTCCTCACTCTAAGGCTACTGGGCGGATTTTTTTTTGTGTGTTTGCTAAGGAGTCTCAGAACCTTCTGAAATACAAGCTAATTTTCCAAGTAAAGGAGCTATTTTGGAGGTGTCATTAAACCTACTAGAATAAGTTTACTGTACTTCTGCAGGGAAGATGAAACAGTAAAATGGGCCTATTTTCTCCCGCTGGTCTATTCCCTCATGTTCAGTAAATGTCTTGAATGAATTTATGTTCTCAACTAATTGCTTGCTTTTGCTTCAGATAAGAGCTAGTAAAATAGCTGCATGTAATTATGATATCTTCTTAATAAGCCTTCCATTTGTTTAAACTTTAAAAAGACAGCTGAAAATATACTGTATATTATCATATGAAAGAACTGTAGAAAGCATTTCTCTCTTCAAAATGCAGAGTGGACTTGTGGCAAAATGATTTTAAGTGAAGTGGAGGTTAAAAAAAATTCCTTTTGACCATGAGCACATTCAAAGATGATTTTGAGTAATACAAACACATTTCATCATCTGTACTTAAAAACATTTTAAATTACCTTGCAACCACAACCAATGTACTTTATTAGTTTTGTATTCACTTTCATTAACTCAGTGCTTACAACAGCATGAATTAATTTAGTTTAAATTATTTGGCTTTTGTTTTTAGCTGGTGGCATAGGCAGGACTTTTCACAGGAAGCTCAAAAACACTTACTCCAGCCCTAATTCAGTGTTTCTACTTTCCAAGCACTCCATCTGCCTGTAATTATACATCATGGGTATAAATCAGCCTTCCTTGTACTTCAGAATTCAATAATGAAAGGTGACAATGCTAACTGTGGGGAATGATAAGAAATGCTGTCAAAACTGAAAGTGTGTGCCTCAGTTTCATCCATGAAAAATGGCCTTCTTCATAAGACAAAAGCCTTGGACAAAAGACCATAGATTCTGTCTATTTTACATGAAAAATAATGGCCAGAAATTTTTCAAAGATATGAAAAATGCAGACAGACTTGAAAAATGTGGAGAAAACATCCTATGAATTTTAATTGAAATGCAAGAAAGAATGAAGTGCCTGTGAATGTTACAGCATAGAAAACAAGATACTTGCTACAAAGCATTATAACTCGAATACTTCAACAGTTCTCAGTCTGCAATCTCATTAGTTCTCCTACTTGCACATTTTCCATGCTTTTGCAAAGCCCTCCGAACTTCTCATTTAGAAATCTTTTCCACCGTGAACTGGTGCTACTTCTAGGAGAACTGAGCTCTGGTGCTGCTCGGTATTGGTTCTCAGTGGAAGCCGAAAGATTTGTGTTCTAGAATTTACTTAGCTGATTGGGTATATGATATGTGCTTTTGTAATTTTAAATGCAGCACACATACCTAGTTTGTATTTTATCTATTCATAGAATAGCCCTTAAGATGATTCAAGAATATATGATTATGAATATTTCTGTGTCAAACTCACCTGAAAACACTGATGGGAAAACAAATGCAAATCTCTACAAAGTTGCAAAATAAATGCACATAAAGCTACACAGTTCATGAAAGGTGTGAATACAGATTTTTAAATGAAGGGCACTCAAGTGTAGTCATGGCTGATGCTACTTCGTATGTCAAGTCATCAAAAGCTTAGTCTAAGCTTAAGAAAATCAGTGGTAGTTCTACTGCAGATTTCAGATTGGCGGCTTCAAAATTATTCAGTACTGGGGAGGAGGGACACTCTTTGGAAATGTGTAAGTGCCCATAAACTCAAATAGGCATATTTTTTAATACCTTTAGCATATCTAAGAAAGAAAAAAATTTTGAAAATTTCTCAGGGAAACAGAAGAATGATAATGAGTCTGACTGGGATTTTTAAGCCCTTGAGGGCATCTTTTACCTTGTGTTTGAGGCATCAAGAAAACCCTCTGTGTCCTTAAGGGCCTAAAGATCGCTGACAATCTGAATTCAGGTAGAGGAATTCATTGACTCTCAACTGCAGATGTGTTTGGAAGTTAGAGTGTTTTAAAAAATCTTGTTATAGAGGTGGAAAAAGAGCTGTTGGCCTTGGTTTGGGCTAAAATCTGTTTTCGTGAGTTTGCATGAGAGTTATAGGTTTTGCTTGTAGTACCAATTAAAACACAAACAGATTTCTCTACCAGCAAGTTTTTCTTTCCCTGTCAGTTTTGTATTTATACAAACACAGTGAATTGCTGTTTTGATGTGTGCATGGAACCAAGTCCCATATTATTGGGAATTAGTTTAAATTGTATGAAAATGATGCTTCTGTAAGCAACACAGAGAGAAGCTAATACTCTTATTTACATTAAAACATGTATTTTGTTTCAGAGAAACAAACAGCTATTAAACACTAAATCCTACAATTCAGGGTGGGAGGTGGGGAATTAAGTAGGCAGTGGAATGCTACTCTGACGTGCGGTGTTGTGAGTTTACATTATAGTGGCAGTATCCAATCAGTATTTTTAATTCTTTTAATTACTGAACTCTCTGGAGTACATAATGGTATGGAATATACACATGTATCTAATAAACAACATGTATCTTGAAGAAATGGATTTAGTTTTGGCAACAACGTGATAGGGAGATCAAAGAGCTAGCTGGCATTAAAATGATTTAGATACATTTGTCATAGGCAGCTGTTATGCTAATCTCATTTATGCAGTTGTCAGCTGATAGGTTCTGATGAGCCAGCTTAGTGGGAAAATCATTAGTAGATCCCTATTGTGATAAATGTTATTTATTACTGTCAAATGGTATTAATGTTTGATTCAAAGATGGGAAATGGGCATCATCTACATGAAGTTCATCCATTCATGGTCAATGATGACAAAGGGAGCTGTTGAATTCCAGCCAAAGGAACTTCATTTCTGTAAGAAAAAAGAATAATGGATTTAATTTGCATATGTTTTAAAAGGGTAATGAAGTAATATGATGTTTATCTTGGTTGAAGAGTGGTAATTTTTGCTGGCATGGCTCCAGCAACATTTGAGTCATTGTACAGCATTTGCTGTTCAGTTGTTGGTTGTGGAAGGGGCTTTTCAAAGCAGCAGGTGCATAAGGGGGGAGGAAACTAAAATGGTTTATTCATTAGGCCAAAAAATGAGCAATCTCTGTCTTTCCCCTTACCCTCCAGAATTATATTTACAACCACCTTCCTTCATTTTACTTCTGCTACGTCAGTATTTCTTTTTCTCTTCCCGTCTGAGGCTTTTCTTCTTGAATTACTCATAGATCCATACAGATTTCCACTCTATCTTTGTTGTGATTTGACTTTTTTCCACTTTATCTAAATAGTTAAATGCACAGAGCCAGTAGCATCCCATTCCAAACTGTAAGGCACATAGAAGTTGGGAGATGGGCATACATGGCTGGAAAATGGAGTATTTCTTCTTTATTTTTTCAAGAGGAAAAAACCCCAATATTTTGGCTAATTAGCTGTGCAGCTGGTATTAAGTTGTTGAAAAGTGTTCCCTCTGCTTGTGAATTTGCATGGAGGCATTCCTCTTACTCTTCTCTATTCTACTACAGCTGCAGTGCTGTAAGCTATTTCTAACTGGTTTGAAGTTTAAAAAAAACCCCAAAAAGACCCAACAAAAAAGCCCCATCAAACCCATTAAAAAAAAAAAACAAACCAAAAAAACCAAATAAAACCCCACCAAAACTTAATTATGGTGCAACCAATAATAAGGGGCTAATTTTAACTACTCATTGTAAGACAGGCAACAGAATATTCAAACAGTACTGTATGCTGTATTCTGCCACTAGTATATTTATTATTGATAGACATAGAAATTAAATCAGGGTACTCTGGTAGCTTTAAATCATTTTGTAGAGTAAGTAATAAAGTAGTAATGGTAACCTAAGGAAGAACTGACTGAAAAATTTCTGTAGTTAACACCAAGACAAACAAAATCTCACAGTTCTTTCTGCGGGTTCTGTCCTGGCCACTATTTAGTAGCGTTTATATCTGAGTAATAAGAAATTCCTGATATTCGAGACAATTGTGGTCTTTTTGAAGGCAGGTAGATGTTAAATTCTCATTGACTTTTAGCAAGAAATGGGTGCATGACCATCTAGACATATTCAAATTCCTTCAAATTCCTATGAAAAACAGTGTGTATTTTCAATTGCCGGTATTGGAGCATGGGTAGAGATAGGTACTATATGCAATTCTGCAAACTGAATTAGGAAATTGCATCTTGCAAATGAACTGGTAGTAATTAATGCTCTGTAAAACATTGGGACAAAATACTACAGGGAGTTATGCATGTCTTGAGTTTAAAAATTTTGGATTGTGTTTTACTGGTGTACGTATTCAGTATCAATAAAGTTTCTGGGAATTGGTCATGGACAGCTCTAAAAAGCCGTCTGCAGTATTAATTTTTGAGGTTATTAAAAAAAGTCTTGCCACTCAGAGATCTGCAAAGAAAGCTTGTAGTGCAGTGGTGCAAAGAAACAAAGAGAAATTCTATCAATTTCTGCTTCTTAAAGGTTTTGTGACCCGTTTCAGCCCCATATTTTAAACATCTTGTGAGGCTGCTCTCAGTATCACACTCATTGGTCTGAGGCAGAAAACCTTTATGAAATCTGTGATCCAGTATGTGAGATCATGTATGCCCAGTGCATTCCTGGGCTACCAGACATGGTAGAATGGGCTTTGTGCACTCTTTAGGTGAATGTAGAAGCAGATGTTTGCTCCATGTACAATTGCTCAAAACCCTCAGCTTTCAGTGGTGTAGACAGCTTCTGACTGAGACTGCTGGAAAAGGTGGAAGGTGTCCCTGCCCATGGCAGGGGATTAGAACTAGGTGATTTCCGAGGTCCCTTCCAAGCTCGTCCCTTCTGTGATTCTATGAACTGCCTAAGTCTCATCAACTCTTTCAGACCTTGTGAGTGAGACTTACCAAAATATGAATCCTGACTTGTGCCACAGCACCACTGCCTTTGAGTCCATATTGCCTGTTCTTAGTACTGTATTGGAATCTGCTTCATCTTCGCTGTGATTTTTAGACCAAAAAAAAGTTTCAATAAATATGTATAAGCTGTTTCTTCAAACAGCTGCATCTTTTGGAGGCTTGCTGCAGATAGCTCTCCAAGTTTTCAGAGTTTGGATTTGAGTCCATTTCCTTTCCTACCGCCCTCGCCATGTCTGCACTTTTAGATGAGTGGTTTCCTTGGTTACTTCTGGCAGAAATTACAGTTGATCCTTACCCACTATTAGGATGCTATTTAGTACAATACATGGAATTTAAGACCTTGGATCTTATCGGTTTCCTTATTAGTTCCTGGCAGTCCACAGGCTTTTTTGGTTTGTTTTTTTTTCTTCTTCTTTTCTTTCTTTTTTTTTCCTTTTTCTCTTTTTTTTCCCCCAAGCTGTGAACATACTAGTTTGAGTTAAGATAGATTTAAAAATCTTGCTGTAGAAGAGCACATATATCTTTAGCTTACTTTGATAGTCCTCTGAGGCTGTTCTGTAAAGTAGATAGATTTGTCTCAATCTGTCTTTATGTTGAGATGTGCTGGGCTTGCTCCATTTTTTGTGATAAGAGTTGCTTTGTAGGTCATATGAGATAAACGTAGATCTTGTTGAGAGATTTGCTTGTCAAACTGTGTGATGTATTCCATGACTACTAACTTCTGGAGAGTGTGGGATTGTTATGACATGTATAATATACTGTAAGATTCATCCTGAAACCGCTGAAATTCATCACTCACACTGGCATTTTGAATCCCCAGTTTATCAAGGATCCTGAAAGTAGCTAAAATTGCTTCCAGCTTATGATTAGCTAGTTGACTAGTTAACTCTGACATCAAGATTATCTCTGGAAATGGTGCAAAATACTCAGTAAATGTACAAGTTTCAGTGGGTTTATGTTCTCTTTTCCCCTTCTTTTATCTTTCAGGTGCTCTCTACTTTCCTGTGGTGTCACTTCTAGCACTGGTGTCAATACTGTTGTTTGGTGCTGGTGTTGGCTTATGCAGCACTATAGACCATATTTGTGGGGCAAGTCATTTTGCCACTGGCAGATTGTTCTTGTACTACTTAGTGAATTCCAGGTAAAAACCTGAATTTCTGTTGAGAGTTGACAGTCTTGTAACTGTAATATGGAACAGATTTGTGCTACTTCTCTCTACTGTAGAGGATTAAATGGTATCTTATGAAGTCATCCTTAATCTGACAAAACATATTTTTACTCCCTAAAAAGAAGAAAACCAAACCCAACCACCATTTGATTTACTTAAGAGTTTTCATATAAGTGGGGATAAAACTTTTTGTGGTTGTGTGCAATTTGTTGCAAGGACATGTGACATGGAAGTTTTCTGTAGAACTTGTGGATGATTTAAGGAAAGAAAACAGCTTTGCCATCAGGGGTTTTCTGGTTTGACATTCAGAGAAGTCTGTTAAAGAAATTAGAGGAAAACAATCTGTAGGATCAGCCAGCAACAATGAGGTCAGGGAAGAAGGTGCTACTGGGATTTCTGCAGCAAGGAAAGTAAGGCAGTGGAGCAGTGAACTTCCCTGTCCCTCAGTCCAGACCAAGTCTTGTGGTCTGAGAATAGTGAAGTGAAGAGAAAAAGTCTCTCTCAGCAGGCTGATGTTGCACCTAAAAGAGGGTAGCTTCTTTTGTGATCTTTCACTGTGGCTGCCAATTCCCTGGTCTGGCATGGGACAGGGAAAAAGTGAGTTACTGAGAAATTACTGATGTGGACAGAGGAAAAATGAGAGAAGGAAGAGAAGTTAAAGGGAGCAACTTAAAGGCAGATATTAGGGTGTTTTTTAAAGACTCAAGAAATATATGAAGGTAACTTTGTCCATTTAGAAATGAATCAAATAACAAATATTTTGATATCATTGATGATGTGTATTTAAAATATGTGATGACATATACAGACAGGGTGCCAGAAGATGGCTTTTGCGTTTAGGGATCTGTTTGCAAGAGAATAAAAAGTTTTTTGTTGTTTTTTAGGAACTGTAAGTAAACTATAAGGGAGACTGAAAATACTAAAATAACATCTGTTTTAAAACTGCAAAGGCTTTCAGGGCATGTACTATATTTTTTTGGAAATGTGCCTTTTGTACTTTATTTGGCATCTCATTATGCGTTTCAGAACAGCTTGTGTAAAGTCATCAGTTGTCATCTACTTTCTGATCAAAACATGGTGAATTAGTTTTTGGCAAGCCTGGTCTGTATCATTATCCTCTGCTGTATTCTCTTAGGCTTGCTTGCCTGTAAGCAAACATCTGTATAAAATTATTTGCAATCAGTACTGATTCTTTCTCCCTGCTGTCACAGGAGGCAGCATTTTTCTAAGTTACACGTGGACAAATGCCCATAAACTTAAATGCTGAATCTCCAGCCCTTTGCACCTTATGAACTCATCTATGTCCATAAAAACTGAATGGTAATCACTCTAAACAGTAAGGAAGACTTCTTTTAGTTCCTGTTTTAGGTGCAAGTGTAATATAGTAATGGCCACACTAAAGAACATAAATGCACAGGAAATGCATTCTGTGAAGGACCTCAATCATTGCACTACCAGGAGCCCTGGTCTATCCTCCACCAATTGAAATTATTTTCTTACAAATCCAGTAATGATACAAAGTATTATCACATGATTCTGATTATCACATACACAATATTTAAAAGTCTCATTTGGAAATTCAACCTTGGTATAGAAAAGACAACACTGTGGTAAGTAACTTTTTAGTTAACACTAATTATGCAAGATATGTAACAGAATTGCAATATAAATGAGAATCAGCAGTAGCAAAATATTTCTTGTTCCATCTGAGTACAACTAAATAGCTTATTTAGGGAATATAATTATCCTCCAAAGTGAGCAATACCATTTAGCAAGTTCAGCTTTCCACTGCTGTACAATTCTAACATACGAAGTATTTCTAGGCCTTCTGTAAGGCCATTGGCTTGTTTTTATTCTGTTTTGCTTTGGTTTTAGAGATTAAAGTTGTTACTATTCTGTTCCTGCAAGATATGTTCTCTCTAAGCAGGTCTCATATATAAGTACTCGGAATACCTTTGTATTTCCCCAGTAACTGTGATTGGTCAATTGATTTGGGTTTTAAAAAGCTTCTGCATCTGTTCCAACATACTGATAATCACGTGCCTGCACTCACACACCCTCCCAAAATCCAAATGCATAGATATAATTTCATCTTGATTTTAGAGTATGTAAAATACAAGTTTACATCCTAAGCTACTTATGATCTGACTAGGAAATTACAGAAGAACAAATGATAGAAGTTAAAGAAATTGTCTAAATAGTTTCCTTATTTGCGAGGTGATAAAAATAGAGTACTGCCTGCTCTGATTAAGTTCTCTGGTGCCTCTCCTGGTTTTGAGGTACTTTGAGTGGTCTGCTGCTGGCAGAGGTGATAGGTCAAGTGCAGAAGAGCCTTCTTACCAAGGGGCTCCCCCCGAAAACATGTTTCCTACAGTTATTCTGCTGGGCCAGTAAGACGAGAAAGCCTTTAAGGGCAGAGTGGCACCCTCTGAACTCCTAACACCACTCCTTGTATCAAAATCAAATTTGACAATATGTTAAAGTATAACTCTTTTATTCTTCTTTTTCTTTCCCTCTCTCTCTTCTACCCAAGGCAATGCTGCTGTTATATTTTAGAGACCGTGTTAGCTAATGAGCGCCAGTTGTGTTTGGGTAATTAACGTGGATGACAGGAATGCAATTTGTATATTTGTAGAAGGAAATCAAATCAAGTGAACTCACCTCTCCCAATTCACTTTATCTCGCTGCTGGTAGCTACTGTGGTATTTAAATTATTTCGCTGCCTTTTTTTTNTTTTTTTTTTTTTTTTTTTTGGGATTCCAATCTGTAGCAGTTAATAAAGAGTCACTTCAAGGAGAGTGAAATTACATTACATTACAACTCACAGTTCTAGGATTAATTTTACAATTTGTGATTTTAATTTCAGTGAAAATGTATGTAAAATTATCTCTTGTCAGATTCTCAAATTAAATATAATGAAAGTTGATAATATTCTAATAATATTAAGTTGGTTTTGGTAGTCACTAAGGCTGGTATGAAAAGATCATTCAGGCTAGGAAAATAGTACATATTAAGAAAACCCCACAACTTAACAGCATTACAACAAAAATTATATAATGTTTTATAGATCTGGTCACTAAACACTTGTGCCACGTAGTAATTCTGACGTTATTATATATATTGAGAATATGTGTGAATGACTGAGGGTGGACCTGTTTTTCTCTGAAGCTTGTAAGAATCTTTAATTTCCAAGAAGAGTTTGATCAGACCTGGATAAAACAACCAAGACTATTTTGAAAAGAAGCCAGTGTAAGATGAGGGAATGCGTCATAGCCTGGCACATTGTGCAGCCCCTGTGAAATAGTGTGTGATTTCAAAGGATGTGCTGTGGCAAGGTGTGCTATCCACGTTATAAGCAATTCCTTGCAGTTTCAAAAACTCATTAATATGGGCTTGGCAAGCATGCAGTAGGAGTTGATGTTAATAATTATAACATCTCAATTTTTTTCTCTGGGTAACTGCTGCTGACCAACATCTGGTGGTCACTCATATAGCGTGATGTGAAATTGCTTTTGCTACAGCAGTACAGTTGCAGGACACCCAGCACTTCTGACCATTGCTTGATAGAGCCATTCTGGCAATGCTGGTGGTCATGATACTTCCTTTTCCTCTCTGTACTTTGTGTAATCAGGAAATGGATTAGTTGATGAAAATAACTTTTAAAATAATCTTCAACTTAGTATATTCCATTCACTCTAAGAGGATGTATTCCCTTGCTTATATTCTCATCAATATTCTGTATATTTCAGGAAGATTTTAATTCTCCAGGATTTTTTTTCAAAGAATACTATCTGCTCACTCTTGTGAACTAAACTTATAGAATTTCTGTAATTGTCCTTTTATTATCTTCACTCTTCAAATATTCCTTTTACACTAAAGGGACAAGAACTATGGCTGCATTCCAAATGTGGCTTCAAGTCTCCTATGTAGTATTAGAATGCTTTATTCTAAGTCTTAATCTTGTTTTCTGTATCTATCCTAGAATCTCTGGTCTGATTAATTTAAATACAGTTAATCCTTGTGTAGATGGTTTTAAAGTTCTTTCCAGAACAAGGACCATATTCAGCTCTTGTTAAATGTTTTGTGGCATATGGCCATGGAGAGAGAACTACTTTTTATTATTTTTTTTGTCATCTCATAACCTTACCTTTCTTTACAATGAATTGCAGATGCCAGTGAAACCACTAACAGTATCAGCCTGTGATCCTGGTCTATTTGTCATTCAGAATTTTATTGCCTTTCTCCTTTTGTCTTTACAAGCTCTATTCCCTGGTTTTGTTTCATCAGCAAATTTCTTCACCTTCATGCATATTTCATCTCCTAGGTCAGTGATATATAAAATGAACAAAAATGGGCATAATACTGATTCTTGTGGCATTCCACTAATCCCTTTCTCCCAAACTGCTCTGTCTCATAAACAGCTTCTGTCTGTGACATTTAAGCCGGTTCCCTATCCACACATGTGGCTCACCCCAATACCCTACTTAATGACTTTGGACCAAATGCTCTTTTCAATTGTGTGGTGCAGAGGGAAATAAAAGACTGAAAGAAGGACAGAAAGGGAATGGAGGGGGAAGCAGAGACTTAGCGATGTTTCTAAAATCCATGCAACTTCAATTCATTCTACTGTGTCTTCTCAATAAAAATCTAGGGTTTTTTTCAGGTGGTTCTTCCTTTTTGTTTTTACTCCTGAATGTAAACTTTCAGCTTCTTGACTTGGGATTACAATTTAATTATCTGTTTAGACATACTACTTTGATGTCATGATTTTTGCTACAATTTCACTTGTACTTTTTAAACCATCTGTCCTGAAAGCATGTATGTTAATCCTCATTAGTAAGGCAAGAAATAACTGTCCGATTTCTTGGAATTTATGTTGAAAAGGGGACAATATACAATAAAAATGTTTCTCATGTTACAGCCATCTACAATCTAATCAAAGAAAATTTTTATACCAGATAGTTATAAAAGTTTTTTTTCTGTTCTTGTAGCTTAGTTTGTTGTGTATGTTTGAGGTGACTTTTCTCTTTTCAAAGGTCTTCCATTTTTTTTCCAGTTATCTTAAGACCTCTGGATTACCTTCTTCATGTCTGTAGGTCTGACAGTTACTTTGTGAAACTCCTTTTTAGACAATGATTAAAGAATTAATTTGAGGTTTCTGATAATGTATGATTATTATTTTAATAACTCACTCTTTTCTTTCCTATGATGGATCTGTGGTAGTTTCATCTCCTAAGATGATCTCTTGGTTTTCATGTGGTGTTTTGTTCTTAGTCTTACCTATTGGCTTGACTGTTGGCTTCTTCATTCCTGAGCTCTGTTTTCTTATCTATAGTTATCTTTCAATTTAGTCTGGGCCCCCTCTTTTTTTTTTCCTTAGGATTCATGCTTTTTATCTCATAAGTGCTGCCTTTTCCTGGTATAGTTTGTTTTGTTGTTTACTCTGGATATTTTGATCACTAGCACATTTTTCACTAGAGAATGTGTGCTCTTCTTGGAGAACTTTTTTCTCCATATTGTGCCCTTTGTTCAGTACTATATTTGATTATAATTTTCCCAGCCCTGTTTGTGTTCTTTCACACTTTGTTCTCCTGAAACTTAATTAGATTTTATCTCACTGAAGCATGGTTGAATTCATACTGTTTAGCTCCTTACTATATACAGCTTATTTCCAAGCTCTGCTTATTAAATACACTTAATTCAAATAACTCATGGCCAAAATCTGCCCACATTTGCTCTCATGCCCTTCAATAGAATCCAAATATTCCCATTGCCTCCAAGAGAATGAGAAGAAAATATTGAAACAGGTTTCTCTTTTTTCTGATTGCTGAACACGCTATGCACTAAATGGGTCATTGAGATCCTGTAGGAAGAAAAGAAGGTGGAGGGAACAGTTCTATTTTTGCCTTATGTCTTCTCAAGCTGTGGATTACTGTATATGTCCGGTAGTTCTCTTAAGCATGGTGAGTCAGTCTTTAGAGGCACTTGGGATGAAACTGGTCAGAGCATTAAGTTTGAACTGAGCAGATGAGTTCTGCATATTTTAAGTTGTCACTGTGGGTGTTTTCACATGTCTAGTAAATAACAACATGTCTTCATCGCCTAACTGCAGGATTAGGGTGAATCCATTAGCGTGTAATTAACTTCAATGTTCTTGGGTGTTGAAGAATTACAATGAACAGTTTAAGGGACACTGAATTTTGAACAGTACCATTGCTGGGGATCATTCAGTTCTGTGCCAGTGCCAAAGGTGACAAAGGGATTGGGAAAGGAGTTAATGATCCCCAGGCAGAAAGACCCATTTTAACATCTGAGACAAGTTTGGTGTTAAGGTGGGTGGGTGATCTGGGTATGGTGATGTGTAAGGCTGTCCCTGTCATTGATGAGCTTGGGTGACATCCTGCCTGGGAACATAGAGCAGGGATCAACCCACCTTTCCCTCTCTGTGCTGCTTCGAAAACAAGCAGCAGGAATATGAACAGGAAGAGGGCCTGGCTGGTGTAAGCCATACCCAGCGTTTGTGAGATTCTTACACTTTGAGCTCCCTGGTTCATTGCCAAGCTTCTGACCAAATTGATTCTTCTGATCACTGTAAAACCTCCCTCATGCAGGCTATCGGCATATTGTCCATTCACTTTTATGTCTGTCCTGAGTATGTGATATTCTAGTTTGGTTTACTTTTAACAAAAAATCAGGAAAAGATTCCTAATAGACCTGAATGTCCAGAAGGAAAAAATCCTCTTCTATTTTGCTTCTGTCACCGGTTCATTTTCTTCCTGGGGCAGTTACCTTGCACTTTGAGAAACTAAGAGAATTGTAACTTTAAATAATTTGTCCGTTTAGAAGCCACCCTCAAAGTGTATAAAGGAGAGAAGTGGTATCAGCACAATATGTTTAAAATCCTCTTTGAAAGACAGCCCCCCTCCCTTTCCTAGATTGTATAGCACAGCTTAACACTCTGGGAGAGAAAAAGCTTCTTTCCTTGACAGAATATGTTCATTTTTCTTGTACCTGTACCAAAATATTCTTATTCTCTCCCCTTCACACCCTCCTTTGCAGGGCCCTTTCTGCAGGGACAAACTGAAGCTGAGCACTTCAGCTAGAAAGGCATTCCTTGCTGGAATAATCAACTTTGTTTGTTTTAATTAAAACTTACTCAGTGCTTGTGAAAGTTGCTGGGATTACTTACGTGGAAGGCAGTGGTTGCTGTTCTTTAACTCTGTTCCAAACAAAGAACCAAGTTGAACGTACAGCGCGTGTTACTGGTAATTGAGGGAAGATAGTTTATTGTGAGTCTGCCAGCTTGTGAAAATAACCAGTGTGCTTTCCATCAAATATATTCTGAGGGGAATTAAAAGCCAACCTTCAAGAAACTGGCTGGAAAAATGTAAGCTGTGCTTCAGGAGTTATTATTTCAGTGTTCTGTGGTGGCAGTTTAATGGTAAATCAGTGGGCAAAAGTGCATGGAGGCATCTGAAGACACAGCTTATTTTGTTGTATGTGGGAATGATATTGACTGTGTTCTACAGCTTGAATATATCTATCCACATGGACAGCATAAATATTACAGCTAGAGTGGCTGAAAATTTTTGAATATAAAGTGTAGGCAAGGAATTTTTTATTGGCTTTTCACCAATTTTCTGTAAGATAGAAATATTCTGTCTGCCAGTTCATTTTAATGAGATTTTGCTGCAATTGCAAGAGAAATCTCCCTGTATTGCAAAAATCTGATTTATGTGTGACAGTGGAGTGTGAGAGTTGCAGGTCAAACAGTAAATATTCTACTTGTAGCTGGGATGGTATTGTGTTTATGGAGTTATCTTTTTATTTATCTGTTTGAAATGATCTCCATACTACGTTTTCTGAGCATTGGGTTTAATTTCTGATATTAATGTAGATTTTCAGGGTGGCTTGAGATAAAAATCTTTCAGCTTCAGTATCCCAGTTTTTAAATCTGGAGACTTTCCCTATGTTATAGGGTATCAGGACTGAGAAGTTCATATCTGTCAGTGTCACAGGAGCAATACATAACAGAGAAAATACCAAAGTTACTGAGAGTGAGCTTTGGAAACATTAACAGGATAAAAAGCAATGACAGCAATTGCTATTGTAATTTAAATTTTATTCTAAAAATATGGTTTAAAATTAAAAAGAAACTGGATTGCACAAAGAAATAGCATCATATGGTGGTTGGTTGATGTTTCTGTGAATGCTTATAGAATTTGAATTGTCTCCTGCTGCCACTGGGAAGTTTGAAATTGGAAACTGTGATGGCAGGAGCCATAAATAAGTTTTCCTTGTGTTTGTAATGTAATCAGAAAATAGCAATATACTAAAATGCCAAGGCTGAATATTGGAGTGGCAAAATTTTCTTTAAACTTTAAAAGTTTAAATACCATGAGATACATTTTAGTTTGTACTTTGCTAATTGTATCATATTTCATATCTTAGCTTGGTATTGGAAGGATGTTGTGCTTCAGACAGCAGCTGTATCCAAGCACGTTGCTGTGCCCCCGAGCTGAAAGAAAAGTTGAGGGCTTCTGTGGGGGAAAAACCCCACCTGCCCAAAACCAACAAACCAAAACTCATCGCAGTTCTTTCTGCCCCTGTTACAGAAATTTCCCTTGGCTTTTAGATATTTATAACTAGACATGAATCATAGTTTAGCAACATACTTTATAGCCTCAGTATGAAATGGAGAGAAAGGAGAAATTGCAATTTCTTTGGGAGATGTGCATGGAAGGGCCGAGTGATAGTTGTGGCCATACTACAGGGATCTGGAGATCTACTCTTGCCCTTTGGATATCTGTACCACTTGTACTACAACTCATCAACTACCATCTTCATACTTCTCAAGCTGTGTTTAGTTATAATACTGGAATATCTGTATTTGTTTATATTTGCAAGCACAGTAGAAATTAAATACTGGTACAAAGAGCTGGTGAAAAGCACATCCCATCATTTTTTGTGCATATTAAATATGCAGTTCTGAAAACTATTTAGAGTTCAAAACAGTTCCTTAAACTAAAACTAGTGTCATAATTTGCCTTATCAGTCTCTAATTTCAGCAGAAATGTTTGCTACCATTTTTTGACCTTTGATTAGCATCTCTTATTATGTAAATGAAGAAAGGCCATGTAAAAAGCTGGCTCTGCTGTGCATTTACATAATGATTTGCTTTTGTAAGATGGGCAGTTGAAACTACATCAGTTTAGAATTTTTTTTGTCTAATGGATGTGCCTTTATTTAACATTTAAAGGTAAGAAGAGTTGAGTGATTTGTTCTTATAAAATTTCTGTTTAAACACTATCCCTGTAATTTTCAGGAAAATGGAAGAGGCAGACTTTCAAACATCTCTTCTGAAAATAAAGCTAGCAGGATTCTCGTTATAAAAACCAGAAGAGAATAGATAGAAGGTGCACAGTATCCACACTGATAGTTACTGAGGTACAGGCCAAGATTAATTATTTTTTCAGCGGGTGGAAACAAAATTTTGATGAATGAATGCCTGCAGCAGACATGTCTATAAAGGAAAAAGCTGTATGAGCTGGTTTTTTTTTGTTGTTTGTTTGAGGAAGAAATGTAAAAGGTACCCTCTCTGGAATTTTCAGGGAATTTTTTACAAAAGCTGTTTTGTATGCAGAGAGATTACATGCCAGAAATGCAAAATGAAGTACAAAATAAGGTAAATAATTGTGAATATCCTAAATGTAGAAAATAATATATAATGCATGATACTTTAAATCTCATTAAAAAGAGAAGCATATGTAACTTCCTAGCAACCAAACCTCCAGAGCCACTCTGGAAAGATATTCCTTCTCTAAGGGCTCCCTTGTATAAGTGCTTTAATAAACGAAGCACATATGGAAAGGATATCAGTGTTCCCTGTGTGCAGAATGTTTCAGTGTTCTCAAAAGCCTCATATATGATTGTATAACTTCCTAATCTGATATAATCAACACAAAAACTCTATGTTAAATTAATGTTCAAGATCTAATTTCAGGCAACAAGAGCCATGACAACTACACATAAAGCTGGTACTCCATCCTTAATTTCCCTTTTGCTCTGCACTAAAAGCAGTGTCCCAATACGGCCTTAGAGAGCTCAGTGCTGGTTGAGATGCCATCTCCTGGCTGAGCTATAAAACCAAGTCGCAGAATTATTGTGGATAGTCAAGATGCTGCAGTGACTGTTTTCTGGCCCTAATCCAGCCCTGGTAATTATGGTTAGATTTTGTAATTTCTCTTTCCACTTTCATCTCAATAGGGTGTTCTCCTGGCCGCCTGTCCCGCGCTGCTGTGCGGCGGTAATGCGGCTCTTAAACAGCTGCTGTGCTTCCCTCTGCAAGTGGCTGCCTTTCCGTGGTGGGTAAATGACTCTCCTGCACAGCGCCTTGAGAATTAGCAGGATAAAGGACACTTACTGTTTTTATTTTACCACTCGGTGCCCAAATTTTATTGAGGTCTCGCCTGGTAGGTATTTCTCTGTGACAAACATTTGAGGCCCAAGAACAACAAGGCAAATTAAAGAAGAAATAAGTGCCTTGATGTTTAATGTCCCAAATGTTGAGAATTTTATTTAAGGCTATATATATTGGTCTGTCATTTTTAAATAATCGCATGTGCCATCCAAATCAATGGAACATAAAATATAACTGCATATAGACCCAATTTTTGCTGTAAAACTAATGAGGTTTTATTCATTGTCTGCACCCACCTTACCTAACAGGTTTGTAAATTACCCGTATGAGAAAAAAAATTGCATGTTTGGAACAAGGCATAGTGATTTTTTTTTCTAAGGCAAACATTTCTTTGAAATGTTTAAAAAAAAGCCTTGAAGAAAACTGAAACCAAACAGATAGCTTCTATGATATATTTAAGTTGTATGCCATAACCTCTGAGGCCAATACAATGAGCAAAATGCCTCATAGCATGGGGCATTTCTGCTGAACTGCTAATGGTTGTTGAAGTCATGATACAATATTGGTGAAATGGAGAAAATTCTCACATTCATAAACATGTGAGATTTTACTGGCATTCTGGTTGCTCCCCTAGACATCACAGAGTGTCAGTGCTGCTGCATTGGATACTTCTGTTGACATCTTACCAGGCTCATGGGTCCTTTAAATATGATATGAGGGCAATGGGACTATTAAGATTTTGTCAGCACATGTTATTGTCTCTGCAGATACAGTAATAGCTCTTTGAAAACTACATATTCGGTGTGTGAAGATCCTTTCTGAAGATAAATGACTCAGGTTTTTGTTATAATAGCAAAAGTAACCTATATGACTAGAAGCTGGCATTTAAATTGTCAAATCTAGGTTCTTGTAATTATAAACCTGAAATCTTGTTTTATCTGTTTTCAATAGAAAGGAACAGTTTAGTTGATAAATGCTTTTTTTCTTTAAGGCAATTAATCCATACTAACAGCAAATATGTTGCATCATTCTTCACTCTGATATGTGCGAAAATGGCTAAAGTAGAAGCTCTTAGGAATGCAGCTTATGTTGGGATGATGGCTAACCTTTATCGTTGCAATTCATTCAGACCAGAGCATGATGTTTGCTTTTTTTTAAACCTGCTTGCTACAAGTAGCTATTCTTTAACAACATAGCATTCAGCTGGTTTTGTCTCATGAGCGCAGACAGTGAATTTTTGTTTCATCAGTTTCTATCCTTAGCCTACATTTTGGCAGGTCTTTGTTGTAAGTGTGTGTCTCGCATATTTATCTCACTCTTTCACTGAAGGCATTTAAAATTTTGGCTTGGCTTATGGATGTTTGCTCTCCGTGTCAGTGTAATGTCCATACATCTAATTGATAAGTTATAAGGCATTTTTTGTAGCTTTAACCAGTCATTTAAAATAAATAAGATCATAATGATCAGTTTCCATTTACCCATTTATTAAATAACAATGTTCACACTGAGCAGTTTGATTTTGTGTTACAATAAGGCAGTCTCTACATGATGACAGATGGTGTTTCATTTTGCCGACACTGTGCTAAAGTGCTGTGAGTTGTGATGTGTTTGATTTTATTAGAGATCAGATTTAACACATGCATTCTACATAACTGCAATAGCATTCCCATTTCTCATCTGTAGGAGAAAATGAAACTGTGATGAAATGTAATATACTCACCCTCAGGCAGAACTAGTGGGATTGGGAATTGCAACATAATAAATCTAATGGATATTGCACTACAGGACACTAGAAATTTACTGTTATTATGTTCAGGGAAGGAACTTGGTTTTGTAAAACTCGCTTTTATTTCACTGGCATCAGTGCAATTTCACATTATTTAACCATTATATCCCAACAGTTTGCTGCATTGAAAAAGTAACCTAAGCTCAGAGGAACAGAGGAGTAAAAGAACTCAAAAGGGAAAATACGAAGTCTGAATAAGAAAATGACTGAAATTATTAAATGCAAATTACTGCCTGACAAAATAGTTATAGTTAATAATGGGCTATCATGATATGCATGTTTAAAGTACATTTATAATTTATAACAATAGACCATTAAATATAAATATTACATATTCATACACATTAAAATACCCAATTTATTTTATCACAACTCTTTTGTACTTGAACACTATTCAAGTTTAATAGGTATCAAGGCAATACTTATTTTTGTGACCCTTGTTTATATTTGTTTCTCCTGAAAGTCAGAAGGTCCTCTGTTTGATCTAATCTAGCATGTCTGTAAAAAGGGCTTTTCTAGAGCACACAATGCTATGTATACCTAATCTACTTTAAGAAACCGGGGATCCTAATTAGAAGGGTCTCATGACCTCAAGGAGAGGTATTACAGTTTAATCATAAGCTAAAAATTTTGGCATGTTGTGAGTGTTTTGAATAAGTCAGTTTCTCATACCCTCAAACACTTCTGGAACATTCTTGGGCATACCTGTTAGAAGCCTTTAAAAACTTCAAATGTTTTTTAAGTGCTGCATTTGCACAGAGTGGTGCTTCAGCACTGTTTTTGTTTTAGAAGACGACACTGGTCCTGTTAAATGGAAGTGGTGTAAGTGAACTGAATGAAAGTCATAGTTTTTTTTTCCAACTTTTAACCCTCAATTTCTTATGAAATGCAGTATGTGCATTCTATTTCAAGGAAAAACATTAAATCTTAGAATCCTGGTTGAAATACTAACGCTTGTCATAAGACTTCACTTGGAGGACTGCATTTAACTCCCTGAGTCTTGAGGAGAAGCAGCAGAAGACATCTACTCTTGAAAGTAAAGCCAAGGCTTTTGAGAGTAGCTTTGAAATATCTCAATTCTTGTATCAAATAGTGTTTAGACCTTTGGTGAAGTGCTGCTTTTATTTTTAGTGGTTAGCACTGCTGCTACGATCAGATGAATTGAAGCTGTCAATGAAAACTGAGTTTTTTGGGTCTGATAGCTTAGAGTTAGTAGGGGGAAACATTGATCAGCCCTTTTGTAGAAAAGATAACAAATCACATCAGGTTTAAAATAAATAAATATCGCAGAGCAGACAGAACTAACAAGCTGGGAAGGAGAAATGCTCTGGGAGTGCTTGAGCTAACCTGGAAGTGGCAGTGCCCGCTGAGGCAGCTGTTCCCTCTTGGGTCACAGGATGATCCTGCTGTGCCTTGTGCTGCTGCTCTGTGTACACCTATGGATTTGCCAGAGCGTATCCAGTGGGAGACAGGTAGATGTGCTCTCTGGTTTTAGAGGCTTTTATATAACACAGAATAATCAGCTTCTACATTTTAGTGGAACAGCTTCTTTACAGAAGTAATTTCTTCAAATGGAGATGCGTGGTGGTCTAACCCATGCCGGCAGCCAGGCCTCAGGCAGCCGCTCTCTCCCTCCCCCACTGGTGGGATCAGGGACAGAATTGGAAGGGTAAAAGCTGGAAAACTTGTGGGTTGAGATAAGGACAGTTTAATAGGGAAAGCAAAAGCCATCCACGCAAGCAAAGCAAAACAAGACGAGGAATTAAATCATCCCTTCCCATGGGCAGGCAGGTGTTCAGCCATCTCCAGGACAGCAGGGCCCCATCCCATGGAATGTTGACTTGGGAAGACAAACACCATCACTCCAAATATCCCCTCTTTCCCCTTCTTCCTCCTACTTTATACACTGAGCATGATGTCACATATCCCTTTGGTCAGTTGGGGTCACCTGTCCTGGCTGTGTCTCCTCCCAGCCTCCCAGGCATCCCCAGCCTGGCTCCGTGTGAGCCCTGCTCAACAATAACAAAAACATCTCAGTGTTGTCTACCCTGTGTTCAGCACAAATCCAGAACACAACCCTATACCAGCCACTAGGAAGAAAATTAACTCTACCTCAGCCAAAACCAGCCAAAGAAATGAGAAGGAGATGGTGCTGAACCCAAAGCCCAGCTGCAGACTCTGATGCAGCTACCAGCCATTGCTCTCAAGTTGTGTGGGAGGCCGGAGAAAAGCCAGCATGATCAGTGATAAAAGCTTGGTACCACAATACATATAAAATACATATGTTCTTGGATTTAGTTTTTCTCAGAAGAGTTATAAATACGTGTAAATATGCTTTTTTGGAAACCTGATGATGAGGTACAGAAAGGGTACTATTTTTTAATTCAACAGTGACATTAGGTTGGTGACAGGATGTTTTGTAAACTTCTTGTACAGTGTTGACCCCATACTCCTTTATGGATCCTGGATACTATAGTTGATGCCTTGATGGGGCTACCTAAAAACAGAGGCCAGACAAAATTAAGAGAATAAAAGCAGTTCTATTTATTGAAGGGCCTTCAGGTACACTTTGGGCAGTCAAAGCCCCAGGGGCTACACACAAAATGGACAAGAGGGTCATGGGTTTCCATACTTTTGTAAGTTTGGTCTATTTGCATATCGGGGGTTAATCCTTCAGTTACAACTTCAGGTAATGAAATCATAACCCCAAGTTTGCTCCCCCCAACCCACTTTTGTTTACATATCTTGGGGCCTGAGACAAGAAGGTGTTCTTGAGTTTCAGGCCTAGAGAGGATTTGTTTTGTCTGACCAAAATGGGAGAATAGTAGCTAACAGGCTATATGGAGTTTAGAATTATACACTGAAGAATTACAGGATATGAAAAATATGAAAGCTAAAATCCTAAGTCATCATAGTGTTCAAGATGCTTAAATTCTATAGGTTAATTTTTATGTCCTTTGCAACGTGTTAGGCTTCTACTGTTCTGTCACTTTACGTTATTCCTTTCAAGGAAAAATACTTAGTGTAAGGCAACTTCAGAGTTTGGCAATTAAAGATAAAAGCTATTTTCAGTTTAGGTGCCATTTACCATTGATATGAAATTGTCTGCCAAAGCATTCTTGAAATGATGTATATATATCTCACATAGATGTATATATATGTATGTTTGTATATAAATAAAATATTATCCCAAATGTACAATGGAAAATACCCTCAAAATTTTTACTATTTGTAAACAGTAAGCACAGACAATATGTTCCTAAAGGCAGTCTACAGCTCTATAGGGTTTTGTTAATGTTATACTTCTGCTATGAAGAAAAGTAATGAAGAAGTTGCAAAAAAAGCCATGTGTGAAAAAGGATTGATCTACTATATGAAATAATTTCTTAACAGCTGTTTTGGGTTTTTTTTAACCTTTTTTAACCATTGTGTGGGAATCTTTCTGTCAGTAGTGCTGCTTTGGTTGCACTGGAAACAGTGACAGTAAATCACATATATATCTATGAATTAATCATTATTCCTACAAAATACTCATTTCGTCTGTCAGGTGCATTGTAAACGTAGTCTGGGATGCTCTCTGTTGAGAGGAGCTCAATTATAATGTTGATTTTTTTTTTTTTTTTTTTTTTTTTTTCCTGTCTTTTTTTTTTTTTTTTNGTTCAGTACTTTAATTTCTCATCCCAGAATGCTGGCTAAAATACTGTATCGTTAACTGCTACTGAAATGAAGGTAATCAAATTTGGGCAATGTGAAGAAAAGGAAGCCGAAACCATGCTCAAATCTCCCCTTTTATAACTGATAGCCTTGGTGTGTCAATTGATTTAAATATGAGAGTTAAAATGTATGGGAAAAAATATTTTCTTCAGTCAGTTTCAAAATACAATTGCAGTTCAGGTTCTTTCTAAGCTTTTAGCTATTGCCAGGCAACTGGCAATGCAGCTCTCCTGCTGTAAATCCCATGGGGAGACAGGCAAAGCTGGCAGAGGTTACTGTTTACTTCTGTGCCCCTTAGTCCTGAGCACCAAGTCTGACCTGTACCTATTCCTCTACTAGGCAGTGTTAGGCGGGAGTCTCAGTCCCAGGAGTTCTTGGGGTCTGAGAATTCATGAGTGTTTTACTTTGGGTTTTTTATGGTGGCAAGTCCACGGCCCAGAGAGCATCCTACCAGCTCCTCTTCTATCACTTCTGCGTGATTCTGCTTGCAGTTGCTTTGTGTGTTGGTTTTGCCATGGCTATTGCAAGTCATGCTGTCATCGCAAAAACACAAGTAGTTTAAGAACTTTTCTTTCACACCGTGTGGGGAAAATCACAGAACTGAAAAGGGGAAAGCGTATGAGGCTTGATGAGTTTCATAGGGATCTGTAGCTCTAGCTTCTATCTAAAATGGTGCATGGTAGTGGAATTTAAGTGTAAAATCATGTTGTGCCAGTATTACAGCAACGTGGATATTGGTCTTAAAGTTTAAGAAGGAGGCTTGAAAAGGAACATTTTTGGGTAGAAGCTGTAGGGGCCTTGATCCTAAACTTTGTGATAATTTTTTAATATAGTTGAATTTCTAATGTGTTAGGTGACTAGTGATTTCATACAGTTTTGCTGGTTATTTAACTCCTTCCTCCTCACCTGCCCTGGAACTGAAATGTTATCAGATTAATAAGGTCTCTGGCTGTAAAAGCGGGATATGTTTTGAAGTGGCTTTGGATTTCAGCAGGATCTATCATTTCAAACACCTGTTTTAAGTTATGGTACTCATAATGGTACCTCCTTATTCTCTCTGACATTGATTGGCTTCCATGACCTGAAATGAGTATCTCTATGAGGATGCTAGTTTAGGTCCTCCATGTATCACACTCCTTTTAGTTTCCTCAACTATGTTACAGAAAGTAAATTGTTAAAAAAAGAGGAGGTATTCAGTGAAACATTATCTTTTGAATCAAAGATCAATATATTATATCCAATGGTTATATTTTTATCTCCAATAACCTATGTTAAACTTTTTCTGTCAGTTCTTAGACAAAAAAAAAAAAATTCCAGCATATACTTCACCGCTGGAGCTTGTTCTTTAATTTAATTAAACTTTATTGTTGCATTTCCTGCCCTCCATCCTCTTTCTCATTCAATATACTTCCCATTATCCCTTTCATTGAAATTACTTCCTTCTTTTGTCAGAAACTCTCCCAACACTTTTTCAAAGGTGGAAAAAGAAAGGGGTTTTATCAGCAGTTTTAAAATGTTTTTTTGTGTTGTATTCATTGTATTGAGAGTCACAGCAGTGACTGAAACCCAGAAAGCCCAGTAATGGTTATTATTGCCTGTACAGAACTGAGACTTGACAGGGAATCTGGGCAATGCCCTCACAATACCGAGCACTGATACTTTATTCCTTTTGTGTTTTGTACAGATCTCATCTCTACCACTGCATACAAAAGAGAGACTCTGAAAAGGTGTCCTATTTATGAAGAAATAGATAGCCTCTACTTGAGAGGATTTTTTTTTCTTCCTTTTTTTCAACTTTTAATTGCAGATGAAATAAAAGCACTGTAAATTGAATTTGATTTGCATGAAATTGCACAGGCATGCTGGTTATGTGGCAGCTAGGGACTCCCTATTAACAAGAACATTTACCATGTTGATTCTTTACCAAGGTATTTGTGGAAAAAATACAAGAGCCCTCCAGTGGTTCAAATAATGCCATAAAACTTGGTGGTCCTTAACCAAAGCCTGCCTAAGCTCTTGATAAGCTCGTGCTACTTCAGCAGGCTGTGTGCTGTGACCTAAGTTGATCATGCTGCTTCTCTTATCTTTCATTGTTATCATTTGCTTCCTTGTTGTGCTCATCTGCTCTTCTCATCTTTCACCTAGATTGATGTCTTTTCAAGAATAAATATTATTTTCATTAGATGTGCCTTGCCCTTGCTCCAGCAGAGCTTCAGTTTCAGTATAGGGACTGTTGTGACTCCTGTAACGCAAATGCCAGAGTTATATCAGAGCTTGTTTTAGTGTGTTTTATGGATCATATTGTATCATCAGCCCTTCTGTTCTTGAATTAGAATAATGCTTCTTTAGATGATGTTGATGGTGGACAAATATAGCTGACCTTTATAAAGTTGTCGAGTTAAGATAGCTGAGTTTTGGCTAAGGATTTCTTTAAGACCAGGAATATGCTTCTCACTGTTTTTTTCCAAAAGAAAATACCTATTAGAAATATTACCTATCTATTCCTTTCCTTACGAATGGAGAATAAGACCGGATAGAAAAAAATGCCCTAAAATTTCTGGAAAGGCTTTAATTGCAGAAATCAATTATTTACAATGGGAATTCACATAATGACAAAATACAACTTTTTTTCACTTGAGGATCATTGCCTGTGTAGCAGCACTGTTGTGATACTTTTTAGTTTCCTAACGACTAGTGAAGTGCCTCTATCTAATTTATGATAAAGTGAAAAAGACACCATTCAGGGCTGATGGAAGTAATTTCATACCAGAAGACACACATATCTTTCCTGCAGGTAAATTAGTTGACTTCCAAAAGAGAATACTCGGGTACTTATAACGACATTGTGGAATATTGTGAACTTTCTTTACATTTCTTTACCATAGGGAATGGTTACGCAGCTGTTCTTTGCCTTTCAACTATTTTCCATATGCATTATCCCAAAGAAGACATTTACATTCTGTAAAAAAAGACTGTGCTTCTGTTTCCTCCTATTTTTGCTTTGCTACTGTGGACTTCTGTGTCAGTCACTTCTTGCCTGTTTTTTTGATAACAACTGTTCACCCAAAACCTTAAATCTTACTCCTGTCAGATATGACCTTTCTTCCCTTATCTTCCATTCCGTGTTAGGAGACACGTGATGGTGACTCTGTTACAGTAGTCACAGTACGGTAAACTCCAAATCAGTGTCGAAGTGGTATTCCTATAAAACCTTTCTGATTGCTTTTATGTATCAAGGCAACTAAAAATAATAATTTATGTCGTTTATGCCAATTTTTATGTTCCAATTGGCAAAAATGATTTTGCAAAAACTTACACAAAATAAAAGAATTTTAAAGCCTTTTAAAAAAATCTTTCTGTACTTTTATCTGCTATAGATAAAGTGAGAAATCCAATGCTGGTTGTTAGCAGCACTAATATGCTTCTAGAATGCACAATTCCTAGTGATCCAGGTTGCTTTTCACTTAGGTGTGACTGTATATTATCTACTAATTAATAAGAGTCTGGGTGGGTTACAGAATTATGGACTTAGGGCTTTGGAACAGAATGGATCCACCTAGTTTAGAATTGTGTCAGAGACTAATACCAGCTGTTCCACAGTAAGACATAAATCCTAAGCCATATTTGATTTCTCAAAAATCCTAATAGCTGCTTCAGTAATGTTAAGGCAAAATTTGCAGAACTTAAATGTCATAATCTATTGACATAATACCATGTGACAATACTGCTAACATTTTGCATTAGAATGCAAATTTGATTGAGCTGGGAATATAATTACTTTGGAATATATCTTGGAGTTGGAAATTAAAGTCTTGGAGAATGTCAGCAGCAGCATTGTAGTAGTCATGAATGAGGGAAGGAATGCATAACGTTGCTCTTCATCTTAATTTCTGCATGGAAGCTTCTGAAACTTTTTCTGCCATGCCTGTAATTATCTCTTTGGCTGATTTTTACTTCCTATTCTACACTAATCATTTAAAGTAATTATTTAAATGGTAACAATTACGGAAGAATACTGTAGCATTCTACTTCAGCTACGTATCTGTGGAATCCTGAAAGCTCCAAATGTTCCCTGTGATGCACGTGCCAGTCTTGTGTTCAGCATTTTCCACAGTCAATTGATGTGCAGTAGGAATTTTGGAATTTGACTAGTAGAAAGTTATGCCAATTAATGTTTTGGCTCCCCTCTCCCCTGACAACATTATCTGAATTAAAAAAAAACACCTTAACCTAATTAACTTCAATGTTATTCCTAATTATTCAATGAGATCCATGTGCTGAATGGTGATGTCTGGTTTAGGTTTCTGTTGTTATTTACAGCCTTGTTTGTAAGTGTTTCATGATTTTTTCATGCCAAATGTGTTTAAAAATATTACTGTTATATTGCATTTAACTTTTGTGTCTGTCCATAAAGTGAAAGTCAGGAGAAAAGCAGGGAATTCCCCTGGCTCTCTAACTGCATTTGAATTTAATTTCCCTCTTTCATCTTCTCTTTGTCTTCCTTGTTTAAATTGCAAGCCTTTAGAATGAATTTTCCTACATACTTCATTTGTAATGTGCCCAACACCATTGTCAAATGACCCTTAGTCTTTTCAGTAATAAACAAGATTTATAATAACATGAATTTAAAGATAATCTGGAGACACAAAAGCCCTAATTATGCAAGGGGTGGGGGGGAATTGAGGAGTGGGCAGTTGGAAACCTTTTCTTTAAAAAAAACCCATTTAATTTCTGTGCAAAGCATTAGTTTCATGTAGTGATCTTCAGTTCTATGTGAGTTTCCGGATTTGTTACTACACAGTAAGAAAGAAAGAGATGCACAAGTAGGGATTGTGAATGTGTTATTGTTTGTCTGATATCTCTTGGCAATGCCATATCAGTTCAACTGAAAAGACATCTGGGACCTTGAATAAAAGTAAATGCTTTTTGTGGGAGAGCAAAAAGGTTGAACTTTGATTTTGGAACACAGAGGTTGAGGAAGTTGCTAAATAACCCCTGAATCTTCAGTAACTTGTGAAAACAAAACCAACATTTGTGTCACATGAAAAGCTCACCAACAAAACGCAGTGTGGGTGATAATGCTTTATGACATTCTGATCAAATCCACATCTCTTTTGTTGACTTTCTGCTGTATCTTACATTTAATGTAATTCAACGGCAGCTTTAAGGAACAGGTCTGCCCTGTGCATCTACATAGATGGATGCCTTAAACAGTGTTTAAATTAATCACTCAAGCATTTGGGTGGGGTTTGGATTTGTTTCAGGTCACATTTGAGTTTTACAGGTGTTAATTCAGAATTCACGAAACGAGTAATTTTCTACTGTTATAATAACCTACATTGTCTCTCTTTGCTTGAAATTTCTTAATGTTAAGGTCAATTTTATTGATTCTTTGGATCTATTCTTCTATTGAATTTTTACTAGGCACATACAGAAAGGGTAACTAATCTTAATATCTTGTGTTCACAATTCTGTTTAGCATGAAATCAGTAACTGATACATTAATTATAATAATCTGTTAAATATACTTTACCTACATGTTAATTATAGCAGACCATTCTCATTTATTTTTCTGGGTAGGCTATTAATTCAACCCAGATGGTACTGCTTTTTCAGACTGTAACACTCAGTGTTAACGGAATAAATCATGTTGCCAAGATACAGGAGCAAAAATGTTATCACATCTGAATAGGTTTTAAAATGATATAACCATGAAAGAAACTTGCCTTTTAATCAGGGAAGAAGCTTAGTTAGAGCAGGGTCAGTAACCCAGGCCTGCTTTGTAAGACAGGAAGCATTACTTGGAAGTACAGGAATTGCTATTGCATTCCAGAATATCCAGTATTTTTTGAAAATACCCTTTTTCCTGCCTAAATTAAGCAACCTAAAAAACATGATGTAAAATAATTCTCATTTTACTTGAGAAAATAGTGAGTATGGTTAAAAACCTTCACAGTCTTCAGCAGAAGTTATCAGAATGCCATGTTTACTGTTGGCAAACCCTGTTGAAACGAAAGGAATCTGCATTGCCTGTAAATAATATGTGAAAATTCTTCACTCCTCACCTTTAATTAAAACAGGAATTGATATTAGCTCCTTCCTTTTCCACCTTTCCTGTTAGTGTGCTCAGTATGCAGTTCTTTGCTGGCTACAAAGAGCAGGTTTTTTACTTTGATGTGAAACATATTTTGGGTGACACATTGCTTCTTGAATACCTCATTTTTAAAATCAGTCTCCCCTCCTACATGGATTCGTACATGCTTCCACCATGTTTACTTGCACAGTATCTTGTGATTTTGGTCTTTTTTTTTTTGTTCTCATTGGACATATTCTAGAGATATAAGCTGGATCATATTTGGTATCTGAATTACCCACTACTTCATCCAGATGAATGAATCAAGGTAATCCTTTATGAAATAAGATTAGTGTCACCTTTATTTTTCTCTTTTACCTTGTAGAATACACAATTTTTGAATGATGGGCACAGAGTTTTTCATTTAAAAAAACCTAGGTAACCTAGTTAGGCAGAGCACATACTTGGTTTCCAAGTATAGTGAAACAGACTATTCTTATTTTCTTACCGTATAGGAAATATATTGAATAATACTTTCAAGTGTATTATCTGCTCATATACAGGAAGAAAATTATCAAACTGAGAAAACCTCAAACATATGTGTTCAGATCTTGGTAACTAGGTGTATTTTCCAAAACACTCTGTTAGCTTGGTGGAATTAAACAGAGTAATTTTTCAATCTCTTCAGAAATACTCCCTTCAGAAGGTTATGCACTGGTGGGAGTTTATGTAGGGCAATTAAGTACTAACAATTATTGTTTGAACCTTTCTGGGCAGTACCACTTTCATGGTTCAGTATCACCTTTGGGTTGTCAACAGTCAAGAGTAAGTAAGGTAAATAAATACCTAAAGTATTTCTAATTCTTTGATAATTTCATAGAACGTAATTTCAGTATTTTGGAAGCAAAAGAGTAAAGCTTGGCTGTGATTTGAGACACAGCTCTGTATGAATTGTACCTCTTTATTACCATGAAAAAGGGATCAATAGTTGTTTAATGTTCTCCAGCAGGAGCCCTTATTCTACACTCCATAATCAGCTGCTATATTGCCTTGCCTTTCTATATTTTTGTAGTATTAGAAATGGTCCAGTTTTAGCTCAATCATAGATACCATCCATATAAAATGGGCTCTTTGCTAACTGCTGTTAAGCATGCTGGTAATTGCTGTGCTTGTTGTGAGTCTGAGCTCTGACAGTTCATCTCTTGGAATTAATCTGTTCTTTAAGGACAAGTGAAAGGAGATACTTAGTCCCAGTCTTAGGGATTTAAAGGTGTAGAAAAAATAGTCCCAGATGCTTTTGTTGACTTGGGGGAACTCTAAAAAGTAATTTCAATATCCTTTTAACCTCCCTATCTGTCTGGAAAAAATGGGGGAAATTTTTTATCTGTAATATTCACTGAGTATGGTTTGGTGCTCCAGCCCCTGTAAGCCATTGAGAGAAACAGTTGAAAAGTTTCCTGACTCCCAGACTTGTAGAGATACCAAAGGTACACTCATAGCCCATGGCAGGAATTAGCATAATGTACAGTCCTCTTGATTAAGCTTATTGGGCCAAATTCAACTTCCTTTCTTATACAACAGCTGGGGGAAACACCTATGGGCTGAAAATGGCCCACTGAGTACAGTGCTAACCCTCAGCTTGGAAGAAATGTGCATGAAAACAGAGTAAAAAACAACAACAAAGCTGAAGTATAACCTAAAACATGAATTAGAGCCAGGCAATGTTGCTAAGCTAACTATCAATAAGAAGTACAAAAGCACTACATAGTTATGAGTAGCTTTTAGCTGGGGAATGTAAAATCTTAAATGGCACAGATAACGTCAATCTGAATTACCGTTTTCACAATGACACAGATGTTAGGATAAGGAAGCATAAATGGAAATTAAAGAGAAACAAATTCAGAACAGATGTCAGGAAGCATTTTTTTCATGCCGAGAATCACAAACGTGTGGAATGGCCTACCAGGCAAGATTGTTAAGGCAAAAGCACAGGGGACATTCAAGAAGTGATCAGATGGCATCATAGGGGAATTGAGTAATAAAAAAGGAAATGAGCATGCATAAGGCAAATGGTTTTAATTTAATCCCAAACAATGTCCGTATTCTTATGTTATTAATGTTTGCATATTTACCTTGGATAAACACACGGAATTCTTAGATAAAAACCCCCAAACATAAATGCACAAAATAGCCCCTTTCTCATAACAAAATCAAGAAAAAAAAAGTCATTTTTTTCTCTAATATCTGTAAACATTGTGTATATATGAAACACTTTTTTTGGGTACAATTTCTCTCTGTATTGGTGATCTGTATGTTACCCATGAGGTCATGGGGGAACTTCTGAATAACTTTAAAATATACTTCTCAGGAATGGCATCTTGTTGGTGTTGTCATTTGTCTTTTTAGGATGCATGCTCCCCTGAGCTCCATTTTCACACGATGTGCAGGTGGAAAAAAACTGTGTACTTCATCTTATCTTTTGGGAAAAAGCAGATGTATAATACTCCAAGTCCCAGTCCCACAACATTTATTCCTGTAATTTTGTGTTTTGTCTGCCCTGTTAATTTCAGTGGAGCTCTCCATGTGTATAAGTACATCTCAATTGTTTGCAGGGTAGGATTCAAACACTTTGTTTAACTCTTGTAAGACAGGCAGATATCCCTCAAAATAAAGAATTGTGCTTTCTCCTGTGGACTTTGTTTCAGTAGAGAACTCTGAGCCTCAAATGTGGAAAGATATGGAAACTATAGATCCCAAAAGCCAGATCCAGCTTCTGAATGTGGGAATCAATATTTTGCCTCATCACTCTGCTGGGTTGAGTCCAATGGCAAATAAAGGAAAGTTGAAAATAGAAAGCAGCTCTGAGCCGTATTTATGGACCCTTTTTGTTACCTTACTGAGCTCTGAAAGTGCTTCTAGAAGTTCCTGTGAGTGCATTGTTTGCAGCTTAAAGCATCAGCAGAATAAGCAAAATGCTTACTTCTATTATTACTCTGTTCATTTCTCTTCTGCTTCTCTGATGTTCTCACTGTCTTTCTCATCCCACTGACCAGAGAGCTGCTGCACTGGGAGAGTTATTGAGAAGAAGACTGTGTAGAACAATAATAGGGTTATTGGGCACCTCTAGGAGCTTGGAAATAAAAACCTATCAGGATTTGTTCCTTTACTGTTAAATGTAAAGTTGGCTTAGAATTTTGTGTTTTGGATATAGAAGGTTGGCTCACCTGTATAACAATATCATTAAAATTCAGTGTAAATGTGATTTCTTTTTTTTCCCTTTCGACAGTGTTATCACAATAGTCTAAAAAGGCCAAATCTTAACCTAGTAAATGGTGATGAAAAGATAAAGGGAGTTATTTTGTAGGTTTCAGAGAACCATGTCCTTACTGGATAAATCATCATGGCACTGTAGAAACCAATGGCAACTGAACTAAATAACATTCTGCTACTTTCCTACTGTCTAGGTGCTGGTTTGGTGCCTGTAACATTATTGTTTCAATTATCAGAGTTTTAAATTTGCAAATGTAGAAATGTAATGGAATCCACCTGGTGGATAATTCAGTTTATGCTTTCCACTTCATCTTAGCTTCTGGTATGATAAGTCCCTGAATTATAAAGTAAATTAATCAATTAAACACCAATTTCTATGCCACTTCGCATTAAGCTTTTCGTAGGTAATATTTGATCAGTACATATCTAAACTCCTAATGTTTAAACAAGTCATCACCTTGTCACTTAGGTGTAGACACAAAACTAAACAATACAGTGTTAACTTATCTGTTGCAGCCTGAAAATGCTGTCTGGGCTTATCTTTTTTTAATGTGCTTTTGACATAAAACCGGTTCACTAAGTCACACACTGAGAAATTCAACAGCAGAATGGGCTTAGTGATTTTCTAAAATCATATGTAAATCTCATAGTCATATACTGTGTATAGATTAGGAACTCCATAGAAAGAGGAAGAGAGCTGTAAGAAAATAGAGCTGTGAGTTACTTTTGAAGGTTCTGGAGTTTTAATCATTAACTCATATTGATATTCCTGTTTCCATTATGCTTGACAGCAAGTTGTTCTTTTAACATTATATTTATATTTCATTGTCAGTGTCTGAAGCTGAATTACAATGATCCATAGCAGCATTTTCTTAATTATGTTACTATCAGTTAATTAACACTTGTACAATGCATACCAGGGATAGATTAGAAAGAGAATGAAGACGTGTCCCAGGTCAAGGAGAATAAGCTGTGATTTTACTAATGAAGGTGTCTAATGGAGTTCAGCATCAGTTCCCTCTGACTTTCACTGAGAACTCAACCTGCTTTCTCTAGCTCGCTTTAAAAATCCCAGCTCTAGAGAGAAGGGGCCACTCCTCCAGCACTTCTCAGAATACTGAGTATGCTATGTAGACTCCCTGGGTTGAAATCCAATTGATTTTACAAAACTGAACCATAAGACTGGGTACACAGAATGGAGACAAACGTATTAACCATACTGAGTGCAAGTATCAACATGCACCAAATCCTTCGATGTTACTGCTGAGTCATTGGGTACTACAAAATTTTATGCAAGACCTCTATAAAGTCTGACCCAATAATTTGCTAATTAATTGTTGCACAAACACTCTTCCCCTCCCCCCTCCCCCAAATCCTTGCCTATTATTGATTCTTTTGCAGGTAAGACTCAAAAGTGGCAAGGTTTAAACCTGTAAGATAACACATTGCTCAAGATGGAAAAATCCTGTTTTTGTCAGACAACAGGAGTAACAGACTAAACTTCTCTGAGCAACGTCTTGACAAAGACGCATCCCAGGATGGTTTCAAAGTGCCTTTGAGAAATGGTACATTATGTACATCTGCTCAGGAATGTCTACCTGGCATGTTGCAGGCAACCTAGTTTTTATTTGTTTGAAAGCACCCACAATTCCTAGCCAGTACTATTAATGTGATTTTGAACACAAAAGAATGCATTCTTATATGAGTAGTAAGATATTTTAAATAATGAAATATAAGTCCATGAGCACTGTGTTCTCCTGTTATTTATTACTGTACTAAATTATCTACAACTGAAGACATCCAGTTTGTAATGAGATATCTGATGATTTATTTTTGAAAAAAATATTAGCTTTATTATTTATTAATTCTAGCAGTATTCCTCCGTGTATACTCCATAAATATTAACATATCTGATGTCTTGTAAAGATACAATGAAAATAGCATTATGCCTGATGTATGGGAAAGATTTGACATCTCATTTTTATGTAGTTGATCTTCTATAGCTTATAATATCAAGAAGCCATATTAATTAAGAACTTGTGTCAAAAAAATTGAAAACAGTTTTAGTGTAAGAACATTTGGAGATTTGCATTTGGATTAAAAGCACTTTTTAGCCATAACATTATCACAAAGGTAGTAAAGTAGCAGATTGTATTTTGTACATTTGTGGAAGGCTAGATAAATTCCAAAATCCCTTTTAAACTATTGCATTTCTTAACAAATACCTACATGAAGATATTGACAGCTAAGTAAGGATATTGTGATATGTTCTCACAGGAGATCAAGTGGTTCTCTTAAAAAAATATATATGCTAGATTATTTATTATTATTTTAAGTAATATCAGAACAGTACTGCTATCTACATTTACTGTTTAAAAATAAGCCAGATATCTCATCATGATGCTCTCTGACTACAGCTGTTGTCTGAAACCCACAAAGACCATCTGGAATTTGAGATTTATCAGAAGATTATTGTTCAAGGCTGGTTTATCTCAAAACCCCAAGTCCTCTACATTTGTGCTGACATATCCTTTTGTAGAGTCTGATGTAGAGAGATTTCCTTTAAGCTTGTTATATATTTGGTCTGATTAAGAACATGACAATCTCTTTTATTTTGATACATGATATTAAATACAGTGCTTTGTAAGTATTTTAAAGCTAAATTTACATGTTTCATTGTCATTTCTCCCAGGTTTTCTCTTCAGATAGAAAAATTCATCTATCACATGAGCATTTGCAAATACTGCAATATCAATTCTGAGATTATGAAGATTTAGAGCAACTTGATGTTTAACTATGTTTCCCCAATTATAGATAAGCCTGAAACACTCAAAGGGGCATTGTAGTGACTTGAAAAATGCAAATTTAACATAGAATTAAACGCAATATAAATTATTTGTGTTGTAAGTTGATCTTTCCTTTGTATCTTTGAACAGAAATCTTGTTTTTCTAAATAGCTTGATACAGGTAAGTCAGCTAAATGTTCATGTTCTGTGGGGAGGAGAAGGCAGAGTTCCCAGTTACAATTGCTTGGCTGTGTGCAGGTGAAGTCCCAGCTGATAACTTGGTAACAAGAGAACAATAGAAAAAAAGAGAAGCCTCATGGCTGTAACTAAAGCACATTGTCAGGTATTCTGTAAGGTGTTTTACTTATTTATTTAGTTTTTGAGGAAATATTAATGGAGCAGTAGTACTTTGTGAGCTCTGCTTTTACAAATAAGCAATATAGTAGTTCCAGATGTGTCTGAAGCCAGTGTGAAATTGGTGGATTCAAGAGGGCTTACTTGAAAACCTTAGCAACAAACAGAATGAACAAGTCAAAGGCACTTGCATTGCATTTGTGAAGATTTATGTCAGTATGTTGGGTGTTGATTATGGCTTCTCTTATCGTATCTCTTCTCTTCTCATTAGAGAACAGGCTGTGATTTTGGCTCCTAGCCAGTATCTTTTGGCAGGACTGATATTGTAGACATGGTGTGGCCATCACACACATCTTCATGGATGCAGCATGGGAGGGGTCTCTGACATTTGTATGCTGTACTGGAGAAATTGTGCTGGCTTGGATCCCTGTTTCTGTATCAGTATTGTTACCTATTCACAACAAAAATTCTTGTTGGGTTTTCTGACATAATGAGAGGGAGACATTTAGAAGTTCTTTAGTATTGTGGAATGACGAATAGTTCAGGGTTTCTATGTGTTCATTAGCACAAAAGGGAAAAGAATCTAAGTAGGACACACACATACAGTTACACAAATATATGTGTAGTCCATACAAGACATGGAATTAGGTAACTGCTGCATTTAAATGATATTGTAAAGAATGAAGCTCAAATAGCAATGCTGTAATCTTTGAAGGAGTGCCCTGAGATGCACTGGCTGGAATGGAACAGCTCATAATTGATATGGGGCAGAACCCATACACAAAAATCAAGCAAAGAGACCTGTATTTCCTAGGCATTATTGAGATGCCAATCAGAGTGCAGCATGTGTGTCTGGAATTTTAAAGCATTTTTTGGATGCGTTTATTCCATATCCTTGGTATAAAATACATACAAATAAATTCTAGGGCTCTCCAAAGGCTTGTATGTGCTTGCCACTGTTCACATATTTCTGAAATGTATTGTCAGTCATTTGACAAAGACTCAATGTGAAATAACTGCCAGTTCACTAGTATTCCAGACTGTCACCTTCAGTTTACTTCTTTCCTGGGAGGAAAAGCATTTTTGTAGGGTTTGTTTTTTTTTGTTTTTTTTTTTGGAGGCAGCAGACTACAAAACATGACTTTCCTGAAGGCCTGTGGATAAGGTTAAGGCCACTGCTGCAGAGACTCAAAGCTAACTCTAAGCAGGGAGTGAGACACTTCCTTTTCTGAAACGAAATTTAAAATGGAAAGCTACTTTAACCACGATGCAACTCCCTGTCTGCATTTTCATTTGCTATCAGAACTTCATTTTGGTGCAGCTTACACCATCCTGAAATGCTGTATGCAAAGCTCCTTGGTTCTATAATTGTTATTTGCTTTTGAGTCGAGGCAGAATTTTCTGTAGATGCTTTGTCCTGTGCACACATGTTGCATCAGCAAAAATAACCAGAGTGACAAAGCTGGTTTGTGTAACAGTTTGGCACAAAAGCTAGAGGAAAGCAGGGCAAGGATGAATTGCATTTGAGATGTGTTTTTCTCCAACTCAGAGTAAAGACAGGATTTTTTAAATCAATTTTAAAACTGAGAAAGCTATAACAAAGCATAATATGAAACTGGAAGTGTGCTATATATTATAATAACGAGAATAGAAGAATTCTAGTATGTGACTTTAATACATCTCTGTATATATGTTTTGTGTGGTTTATGAGATATTTCCTTTTTTAATAGAAATTTTGTAAAGTCCTTGTTAAATATTGTGACCTTGATTCATTATCTCTTGATTTTTCATTTCATGCTGTTAGAAAAATATAGAAGTTGAATGACAGTGGTGGATCAGACTCTTTAGATCTTGCACAAGTACCCTTTATCAGTGCTTTCTCCAAACTGAAGGTTAAACATGATGCCTTATTTTAACAGTGACAAACAGAAAATGTACCCACAGAATGGTATTAATATAAGAAATGCATGAGTTGCTTTAGGATGTGTTTTGCTTGCTCTTCAAACAGTGTTACAGTCTTGCAATGCATCTAATTTATACCTTTTTTCTTACACAATATTTTTTGAGGTGAAATATAAAAGACCGGTATAATTATTTCTTCCTCAGAAAGTTGTGGCAGAAAATGTAAGTATGATTGAAATATCCAGTAGATATTTGTTAACTGTGATACTGTTGAGCACAAAGCAAGCTTGATTATTGTGCATCTATCTAGCCTTTTTAAGAATTGTGTATCAAAGGATAATGCATTTGCTTTTTGTACAAAGTAAGAGGCTGTAGCCGTATCAATATAATTATAATTACACTTCTAATCTTTCCTCTGAGTATCTCAACTTTCCTTGGTGGCTGGCATAAAACTTTTAAAAAAGTGAGTATTAATATCCACATTCAAGTTTGTGGGAACTTTCATCTGAAGTTCTAAGTGCTTTATGTGATAGAAGAAATAGTCTGAAAAAGAAGTTTCTTAGCTCTTTTCATATTTGAAGTATAAGAGTAGAATAGGACACAGAAATCAGCAATATACTTGGTGTATTTTGTGATCACTTGCAACACAAATTAGGACAGACTTACTGGGTTCTGTTTGGCAGAAAATGGTGGCGTTATGCAAGAAGGCAGATATCGTGTCTAAATATGGGCAGGGGTAGATGTAGCCAAAAAACCAGTCATGGATGCAGATGGCCCTGCTGAAGTTTTTGCACCTGGGCTGTTTGGTTTCCAAACTGACCTCATGACTGGCCACAATGGCTGCCTTCTCTTCCAGAGCCAAAAATGGAAGAAGCTTAAGTGGGTCCATATGGCACACAACAATCAACAGCAAAGATTCATTGCCAACTTGGTATTGCAACTACAGTTTGTATTTCAATGTGCTGTGGAATTGGTTCACTATTCACAGAAGAGCAAGTACTGCCAGGAGCAGCTTAATCTATGAATTTATCTAATTATGTCCTGAAAGCACCAGAGAACTGCAGTATGATTTCAGATGTTGTGAGATGAAGCCAAAGTCAATTTAACCTGAACTGTGCAAATTCTAATTTGCATCCGAAATCAAGAATTTCAGCTTCCCTTATATATAGGGTGGCACACAAATTAAAAAAAATAAGTCTTACTGTACTGTATCCTTTGTGTAGGAAACAGACTGTAACATCACTTGACTTTCAGGAGTTAAAGATGACAAAATATTACATATAAGCTATTGAACACGGTTATCTGTGACCTTGAACAACTTTTTGTTCTTTCTCCTTTCCACCTCGGACTTCATAATAGAATTTATTTTAAAGCAATGATACACATCTCAAAAGAGTAAAAGACCTTTGATATAATTGCTGTGAAGCTGGAAAATCAAATGATATTACTGTAAAATCCTTGTAATAGCCTAGGCAATAACTTCACTGTGTTTGAGTGCCATAGCTCTGTTTGCTCAGTAGTTGTTCATTATGTAGTTTTATTGGTTATTTTTCCCTTTTATCGTCTGTTGATAGAGGGTACTTAACTATTTATGAGTCTCTCCAAGGGTGAAGCTGGCTGTTTCCTGGCTGGAATTACAAGTGAGAAGAATGTAATGGTACTGGGTAGTGTGACACCTATGTGTATTTTTTCCATTGTGATATCTAGCAGGATTTATGTGAGCCATTCTTTCCACCTGAAGACAGCCCCATAGCTTGGGTAGGACATTGCTTTGTGATTGTGCTATTCTTGTTGACTCGTGGAAGATATGAGCCAAACATATATTTGCATTTGGTAGCACAAATAGATACCTGCCCCTAAGATTACACTTCAACTAAATCTCTTTAAGGATTAAAAAAAATAGAATTAAAATTGAGGAATGTCCTTAGCTGGTATACATATGAACTACAGGTTCTATTCAGAAGTGCTGTGGTAGGATCTGGAATGTTAGTGGAAAGTACAATATTGTATGATATAGAAGGAATCACTAAAAAGAGATGATCTGAAGATAGTTTTCCATTAGAATTTATCTGGCTCAGAGTTGAACCTAAAAGTTGGCAGTAATGAAAAAAATTCTGATTGTTTTAGCTAAATAGTATTCATTCAGTGATTTCCTTTTTCTAGTGCAGAAAACTATTTCCAACCCATTTTTCCAGATGATGTCACTACTACTTAATTTGTGTTGCTCTTTTTTCCCACTTGACAATGAGTGCCATAAACTCACATTTAAACTGTCATATTGTCCCACTGATGTTTTGTTATTCACCCCTTTCATCTTTATACAGAAAAGTATTGCTTCCAAAAATCCACACTTCCAAACTATAAGCACATAGAGCCTTGCACAGTCAACCTTTTACAGAGCTTCTGCACAGAACAGGTTTTTAAATAACCTAGTCACAAAGCCACGCAGATGACATACTTATCAGGAATGGAAAACTTCGACTCACAGGGTTTTTACAGTTCAATAACATTCATCCTGCTGTCAAATTCTCTCTGAAATGCTTCTGTACACTGCTCTCCTAAGTACTCTGTAAAATCTTCAGCAATAATAAAAAAATAAATCTAATAGCCTACAAGCTATAGTACACAGAAGCAATCTGTAGAAGTAGAAATCTACACATCCCAAACTGTTTTTAATATACAACCAAGTCTTCAGACATCAACGGCTTTGCCACAAGCAGAGTATTTATACCTATCTTATTAATGTTCAGACTTTTATTTAATGAAGCTATTCGCCTACGAAAACAAAATATATTTTTGAAAGGTCACCTAAGTTCCTATAAAGAATTCCTTCCATGCAGGAAGAAACTCTACAGATTATATAAGTCTCAATTTAAGATACAGTTTAGGAACCCAAATGGAAAAATCATTAAACAGTTAATGATTTTTATATCTATAAAATTTATATTGTATAAAAATGTATATTAGTGAGACTTCACCTTGAAAGGAACTTCCCATAATATTCTCATCTAGCCTTTCACCAGTCACACTCTTCTTCAAGTCATAATGAGAAATAAATTCCCTACAGTCTAAGATTTACCAACTGAATGGTTCTAAAACGAGAGTGAAGTAAGATTGTAAAGAAAGTTGACATATTCTACTCTGCTCATAGTAAGTAGCCTCTGCCAGCACAAAACCATGAAAAGCCCTGAAACACCATATACTTTTCCATTGTGTGAAACTCCCCAATGATATTAAACAGTCACTACACACCAGAGTGATCTAACACAGCCAATGAGATGTAGAGAGAAGTGTAGAATATCCACCTACGTGCTGGAAAAATTCCCGACAAACTGGTCACTTCTCTGATAACTTTATAACCCATTCTTTTCTGCAACCCCGTCCAATTACTCCCCTCTATGCACAAGTACCTTCCATGTTTTTCTGTCAGCAGTTTTTTAAACCAGTAAGTACCAAATTAAACCATAAGAATTTACTCTTCTATAAACCTAAAATAATTTCCTCCCTGTGTCCTCTAGCACTGTGGAAACTTGAAAGAGTGTCCTTACTGGCAGGGCTGGAAAGACGTGATGTTGCCATACCCCAACCAGAGTTCTCTTATCTGACAGGAGGATGTCATGTTGAAAAGCAGATTTAAATTGTGGAAAGGGAAGTAATGCCAAAACCTGAATGTTTTGTACTTGGGGGTAAATGAAGGTGTATCCCTCGAAGGCAATCTATTTGGCAGTGCACAACCAGCACAGAAACCAGAGACAGCAATTCTGTAGTATTGATTCATCAGCTAACAGAGACTAAAAGTGCAAGGTGTGGGCTACAGGAATTTGTCCTTGTGTTAGATTCCACTGAGAAGTGTGTCATATGTCTCCTCTGAAGTAGGAAAGTCATTTGACCTGCACCAGAGGCCCCATCATCAACTGAATCTCACAGAAATATATTTATCTTCTGAGAACTACACCTGCTTTGAGTAAGGTTGGAAGGTTGTGTTGTTCCTTGGTTTGTGAGCTGGCAGGGAAGGAGTTTCTCTCTCTTTTTGCAATTTCACCCCAATGTGATGGAGACAATGTTTCTTTAGCCTGCAGTGGAGGCCAGTGAGTTTATCCATTTGTAAGCAGTGTAGGGTCAGTGTTTCCTTGTGAAATGGGTGAAATGAGTATTGGTGAAGGTGGTTTATGCAGCTCCCACTGCCACCACAAGGATGGGATGGTCTCAAGCAGGTACAGCGTGGCTCTTATGAATTCAATGTCTGAATTTGACTTTTTGTGGTCTTTTAGGAAAGGACATTAACCTTATTAAAAACAAACCCAATTGCTTTATATTGTGTGCTGCTGTTACTGTAAAAACCCTTGAGCAAGGAAGAAAGGAGTATCTCAACAATACTCTCTGTATTCTGATTATTTTAAGATCCATAAATGTATCTGGCAAAAATAGATATACTGGGTTAAATTACAAGCTATTGGATGGCCAACTTTAATCATTCCTGGGTTGTAATTGCCATGATTCAGATGTGAGAATTTCAGAGCTTAGTAGAAAAATACATCTTTCCAATTGTTTCTGCATAGTTTTATACAACTCCAGTAGCTAATTTGGTTGTATATATGAAGTTTTTCCATTGTGTATTGCTGAAACAAGACCAAGACTCTTAAAACTTCAGACTATATTTCTGTGTACGTGTAGATTGTACCACTGGACATAAAGCATTAAAAAAAGAAATACAGTCTCCCAGCCAGTTGTAATACATTCACAAAGTAGAATTTGATGTGAAGGAAGTTAGTTGTAGAGGAAAGATTAACTTAAACGTTAGGAACATATTTACTTGCAGTTCATACTAGAAGAAAGAGATGGTGTTTAGAAGACATGTATCACAATTTTCCTGAGATTTGTCTCATCTTAGTAGATCAGAATAAGATTATTTTATGTTTTCTGTAGTAACTTCAAAATTTCAATTTGCCGGAACTTACTAAGCTTGACAAATGTCATCTGTAGTAAAGTGTATAGACTACTGTAATGTTATGCAAATTCTCAGTGTGGATGAAAAAGTCAATATTAAGTGCTTGCTTAATTTTAAATTGCTCAAATGACAGATCAGTGTCAATACATAAACAGCATTCATTTTAAAGGACATGTGGAGGCATGGTAGTAAGACTATTTTTAGCTTGGCTAAACACAGCATTTGTAAATGGTCACTTAAAACGCCCACAAATGGCAGGCCTGGGCTAAAGACTTCTGACCACTTATCACTCATGGCAGTGGCCTGCTGAGAGGTTAAAGCAGGCCTGAGGAGATTTTGTGTGGCTCCTTGGATTTTGTGCTGGTTTTCCATTCCCTTGCATTCCCCTACTGTGAATGAGCCTGATGAGGTGTCCTGGTCAGTGCCCAGGAAGAGGCTTAGTGGGTGCTCTCTGAGTATCCTGAGCAAATTAAGACACTTGAGGGTGTTGGGAGAGCTGTCCCTGAGAATTGTGACCAAAATCAAGTGTGAGATAAGGTTGAAACAGAGAAAGATCTGACAATTTTTTTAGATGTATCAGGAGTGCTCTGTGGCACTTCCAATGCTGAAATGGCAGCTGTGAAGGTTTTAGGACAGTTCTGTACTCCATCTCCTTAGCAGGATTCGTTGTTTTGAAAATCTCTTGGTTGTGTGTGTTTAGACATAGATTGTCTATTTATAAATTGGGAAAATTGTAGTACACCTTTTGTTTCACAGCACTGGTGCTTATGTGTGTGATAATTAAAGAGAAACATTTGTTGGAGATTGTAAAGGCAAATTTTTACCATAAAAAGCAAGATGCTAACACACAGTGGAGGAGAGAACTGGGATGCAAACAGTCTCACAGCATATTCTTAAAGCTACTCTAGTCTCAGGTCAACAACTTCTGCTACTGGTTTATGAGCTTTGTCCATTGTGACTGTGGTAGTACCACACTGACCTTTCCTTGGCCCATCTGGTTTGCTTTTCAAATGAATGTTGCTCCTAACAATGTCCCAGTTCAGGCTGATGCTGGAGTGCAATTTAGTCATTGTTCACCAATGATTAATCAAGAAGAGATTTCATAATGAAGTCAGCATTAAAATGTATGGGCATGTGGCAAATCAGATTGAATGGCAATATCTCAGAATATATAGCATCATATTGTTAGGTTTCTTTTGTGGTTTTTGCTCTCCTGGGGACCCGAGTATAGACTGTGATATGCCCAAGCCCCGTTTATTTTACATTTTAAATGATTAGTGGAAGATTAAACTTTCATGCTAACTGAAAAATATAATGAAAATGCTAAATTCTGGGCTCTCTATCTAAATATTATTAGCTTTTACATGATGTATTTGGTTCTTTTGTTCTTGCTGACTCACAGTCCATAACCTTTCTTTTGTTAATGCATTTTAATTCCCTGTTCAGTATCCCTAGACAAAAAGGCATTTTGATATAGTAGTGGAGGGAAGGAAAAGAAATAGCCTAAAAAGATGAAATAATGGAGAAGAACTATTTTTAGATTCTGTCATTAAATATAAACAGAATTAAGAACAGTCACTAGCTGATAAGGAAGCTGATTATATTAAAAGTGGCTGTAATTTTTGAATGGCAGAAGGGAAGTTATAGCTAAAATGAGTTTTTATTAGGTGAAAGTGTGCCTGTGTGTGTGCTGTAGCTTGTACCTGGTGCTGTCCAGTAAACATCTGGGTCAAGCCCACTTTCCATGAATTGCCAGATAAACTTATAAATGCCAGCATGGAGGAAACAAACTGTGGATATGTGAATTTTACATACATCCCTGCCTCCTTCCATTCCAAGTATTTAAAGGCACTCTCAGGCTGGTCTCATGAAAAATTTTGTAACAGGACTATTGCTCAAGCAAATGGTGCTGCAGAGTTTCCAAAATAATAGAATCCCTGATAAACAACTGCAGCTGGTATTTCTAAGAGACCATCCATTTTTAATCTCTGAAAAGCAGATAGCTCGTGTTCATATCCATCTGATAACTCAGGCAAAGGATTCCTACAGATGCCAGGGAAGGGGAAAGTGAAAAGCACTGAAAGAAATGAGAAAAGGTGACGATGCCGTGGTGTGTAAAGGAGGGAAATACAGTACTGAATACACAAACGTTCCATATATTTTGGAGAATGTTTGTGAAGGATTATGTATTATGCTTTAGCATTTAACAAAAAGTTCTGAGATCTTGCCTGTCCATTATCTTGAAGACACAAATTATGTAATCATCCTCATAAGTCATCTTGGGATAAAAACAGAAACCAATTAGCACGGTTCATCTTGCATTTGAAACAACAATTAGAATTCTGATTTGAGCAAATTAAAAGAAAAAGTGAAATCAAAAAGGTCATCACAAAAGGTCTTGTTGTCATGGTCATCTGAATGCCACTGGAAAATAATCCTGCAATAGAATATGCTAAGGAAAAGTATGAGAGGTTTGATTTGATGGAATACTTGTCTTTACAGCAAAACATTGCTATCTCTTGAAGCAAAGTAAACAGGTGATTGCAAATGCAAACCCTGTTACGAATAAATGGATCTGCATTTGGGGAAAGAAAAAAGAAAATAAAGTTACTTTCCTTTCTGTTGTAGACAAGGTTGGTAGTAATAGACTGACAAGAGCACCTGAACCTCATTTCAGTCATCTAGTGAATTAATCTCATTTTTAAAATAGACCCCAAACATTAGCAGTATCCTTTCCTCATATAATTTCAAGGGGTAAGTGTGGATCTTTCTTTGAAACAGCAAGAATTTTGACTTTTTTTTTTCCTCAAGAAGGGCCAAGAGATGTAACTAAATAAGGGAAGGTCCAAGACACAATGTATACTAAACTTTTGGGTCTCCATTAGATTTTTTTTTTACATTATAGGCATCTACTGACTTTCAGTAAAATATCCCTAAACTTGCCACTGTAAGACAGCTGAAAAACATTTTAATCATTTAAAAAAAAAAATCCCTGTGGTGCATAGATCCCAAATCCAATGCAATCTGAATTTAAGGTAACAATATATCTTATTCCAAGAAATATTTTTCATTAAATCCCTCATGAAAGACTTGGTTGTAGGGCATGAGATCCCCATCTTCTTTAATATGCAGCAAAACCCAGCATGTTTTATTCAACGAGTCAGATCAGTGAGTGTATTCAGACTATAAATTTGTACATTATGTACAGATAAAAAACATACAATGCCAAGAAACTGGCAAAGAAATTTCCAGTTGATTTTTTTTTTTCTTTGGGTTTATAAAAATAACTGTGGTGCATCAATTATTCCCTATTGCCATGGATACAAGTGATACTTTATTATATAACTGTACAGCTGTGCTCAGTTCTCATATGAAAACCAGAATTTTTCATCTTTCTATTTCATAGTTACTGAACTGAGATAATAACATCTCCTTTTATCTATGAAATCAATTTCTTTACCATTCTCTGAAGTATTATTGATTAGAATTTCATTAAGGCGTTTATAATAAAATCTATAGTAAATGCTTCTGTTCTACTACAAGGATGCTATGGATGAAGGTCATTCTGTTATATATTGCACATGCAACAGAGGTATATAACAGAAGAATTAGTAAGGTTTAAAAGTCAAGCATTGAAAAGTAGATTATTCAAATTCAGGCAGTGTTGTTTATATATATGTTATGATGAAATCTTCAACCAGAAAAGTATGTTTCCTATACATTGTTTATTTCAGGCTGTTTTAACAAACAGTAATTCTGACAAAAAAAAATTATAAGTCTGATATAATTTGACAAAATATATTTCTGCTAGGCTTTTCTGTAAAAATTATCACTGTTTTGTGGAAACCTTCACATGCATGATTAAGTGTTTCTTCACAGCAGCCCTGGACAGTTATCCCATTTTATAGCTAGGAATCTAAAACTTTAAAATAACATTGTTTCAAGATTGATACTTTTCTGGATTGTAAAATTAGAGCCCTCCATGGGCTGATTTTTTTCCTAATACTTGACCTTGTGTGGTATTTGAGCAGTTCAGAGCCTTGCTCTTGCAGACCTGGCTCAGAGTGAGCTCCTGCTGGGAGGTGGAAGAGAATGCAGTCAGCAACACCCTCCGGGGAACTGCTCTAGAGCCACCTGGCTATTCACATAGGAACAGACCTGACTGGCAGAACAGGACAGCACAGTTCTGAGTTACCTCCCTCTCCCTTCAACACTTGCATCTTAGTCTTCATGGCTGTCAAAGTCCTTGTAACTTGTAATATGTGGCTGTTAAAACCTTCATACCTGATCTATACCCCCCACCCATGTGCCAGATTTCAGCTGGGGCAGAGTATGTACTGCCTATTAGCACTTGGCTAGAACGGACAGCATTAGACTACTAAAGAAAATGGGTTTTTATATGTACAGATATTTTTGCATTAGTTTTAGAAAAGTAGAAATCGGTAAAAAAGCTTTGAAAATGTTTTGTGTTATAGATAAAAAAGTGCTTTTTCATTTGCATAGGGCATTGAGTAGTAGTGCGAAGTAATAATACCAGTGAGAATGCAGAGATTCTCACACATGCAAGGGAGAGTTAAGGTTTATGGTTGCTATGGCAGAGTGGAGAAAAAGTTTGGGGACTGGGACCAAAATGCCAAACAGAACTTATGGAGCTATGCCTGACTATAGTTTGGGGAAAAGTACTGACACAGAACAACTTTTACAGAGTTATTCACAACATCATTAAACAGTCTCAGGTTTAATATATTTTTCTGTATGGTGCCTTATTACATAATCAGTGTGGAATGTGAAAGGGGAAAATGTATTTTTTTACTTACATAGGTAGTTTTTAACAGTAGAAAAGGCAACAAGAAGATCAGTCTTAATGGTCACATGCCAAAACATAAATGGTCCAACATATTACAATAAATTTAAGCATTCACAAATATCGTGTATTTTAGAAAGATCAGAGGGACATCATATCAGTACTAGTTAAGGTGATCTTCTGTATCCAAGTCCATATTTCCTTATTTTTGATTGAGTAAGAACAGATCACAGAAAACCATACCAGTATGCAAATATATGCAGCCATTAATACTTGTAGATAAATATACTGTTAAATTGACTCAGTATGGCTGTAAGCCAACTCTTTACATATACAGAGGTATGTAATAGATTTTGTCAGTTTGAATGGCTTATTACTGTATATAGACACTTCCTCTTCTTGGATGGCACTGCCACAAATGACATAATGAAAGAAATTAAACTTGTGGTGACCCAGTTTAATATCTCTACTTAGGCTTCCTCCCAAGCACTGGAGATTCTGTGGAAAGGGTGATATCTGTATATGCATACATGAATCCACATTCACACACATTTTTTTTGTTTTTTATCTTTGACAAGTTTGCTAGCTGGTTAGGATCTTCCTGATATCAATTTATATCTCCATACATCGTAAGAAATAATTAAAAATGCCCCGTGGCTTTTTGTTAATGTGTCTGTGTTGCAACAAAGATCAGTTAGAGACCCTCATTGCAGAGCCTCATTTTCAGTCACTTATCCTTTTTCCTGAACTTGCAGGCCTTGTAGGCAGGAGGTACCTGGAGTGAGTACTCTGTGCTGATGAGTGTTGCTACAGTCCTGTTAGTTTTTATGGTGAGTCAGGAGACCTATTTTCTTCATACCACTGTTAGTGAGGGATAGTGCTGCATTGGGAAAATTCTCCTCTCCTTTTTATGCCGTATAAATCTGTCTTGCCTATTGTGTACTGAATTAGGACATGATTTTCATTTCAAATGCCTGGCTTCCTGAACTACAGCTTACTAAAGATAAACTTTATTTTTTCCTGAGGTCCTTTAAGATTCACAAATTCCATACTGTGAAGGTGAGGACTGATGACACTTGAAGACTGAATACCCCCATGCACTTGAAGGGACAAAAGTAATGAACAGTTGTTTGTTGAATGACCCGTTGTTAGAAAGGACCACAAACAAAAGCAAGGGTGAGGTTGAAATTGTGTTTTAAGGTACAAGTACTGAATCAGGGAGCTGGTTTAAGCCTATAACAGTTTGCTGCAAATTGGAAACCAGCATTATCACAGCAATTAGCCTGGGACATAATCTTTCCTCTCCTATCTCCTGTTTAGATCATATATCAGCACCAGTAGTTCATGTTGTACTTGTAAGTAATGTACATCAAGTCTATCCCACTGTTCCATTTTTCCATTAGAATGCCTGTTTGACACCCTATTTAAAATGCGTTTCATTTTACACAAAATAATTATTCATCTATTAATTGTGCACTCATCTTTCCTTCAGTGCTCTTTGTTATCTGATTATGTTGAATACAATTCTGTATATTACTGACTTCCAATTCTGTTACATACTAAACAGAGCCATTAGGAATCCTGTTTATAATGGTGCCATTAAAAATGATGTGCTGTCAAGAATATCTTATAATGACAGTAGAGAATGTGTGTTTTCAAAGATACTTAATGACTATATGGCTTTAAACGGCAATGGAATATTTTTAATGGATTCCAATATAATAAATCAATCATATATTGCTTGAATTAGTTACATTATATTCATGCTAACTCTGTTTTATGTAAAACTGCAGAGTTCACTCTGGAATATTTTTTTCCCTATCCTAGGCTTTGGGCTTTGTTCAAGTTGTTATTTTAGATAAGAATTTATCTGAAAGATTGTTTTCTGGGTGATGTTTATTTCACTAGATTTTAATATGGCATGTACAGAATCAGTGCCTTTCCCTAGTGCTAAACTAAGGTACAAAAAGTAAAAGCAAGTTGTGAATACAGTGGGTCTTAGACCAGGATGCTGATTTCTAATCTTGTTTCAGTCACACTGTATAATTTTCAGTGTCCTGATGAGAAGAAAACAGCTTATAGAGCCGTGGGCCTGTGACTTTATTAATTGTTCCATAGCTCTTTTATTTTTAAAGAAAATCATGCATTTGGAGCTCCTCAGAAGTGAAGCTTTTTCATTTTTTGTACTCCTAGCTCTATACATTTTCAAGGTGTGTCAGATTAAGCTGTGATAAATATCACAGAGCCTAACTGAGATAATTCTTGAGTATTTTTAGTAGGACAATCCACAGAGAAGAGAAAATTTGTTAAAATTTGCTGACAAGAGCAAGATTTGGCCATATGGCCTAAAATGCAAGATAAAAATTAAGCAATGTATATGTGTTCTCCATTTAATTAAATAAGAGCAAATAAATGCTGCTTGAATTAATTTTTTTTTATTTTCACCTTAATTGAAGGATACCAAGCTGCCGTTTGAATTGAAGAATGATTTTTAGATAATAAACTTTTATTTTACTTTATAGTAATTTATCATACTGACAACTAATTTAAAGCTTAAGAGAATTAGAGAAAATAAAGAATACTTTATTATTCCAGGTAACTGTCTTAAGGTTAATACAGATCCATTGGAAATTTAGCAGGAAGTTGATAAAAGGAGATGCATCTCTTTATGACCCTTCTTTCTGTCCATGGCTTCTGAGGTTTGCTGTGTTCACCAGTCTTGTCTTAGGTAGACTTGTGCCCTTTTTCCTGGAGGTTTTCATATTATTGCTTCTCCAGAAGAATTTGTTTGTATAATTGTTCTCAAACTCTCACTTGGAGTGAAGTTTATCAGAGGTGTATTAATATAATTCATTTTTGTCTCAACCTGAGTTAGGGATGAGTATGTAAATTAATATTCTGGACCAGCCAAGAGGGTATGAACCTTTTAAATGGGAGCAGTATGTGCAAACAGCTGCAGGTGTTTATCACTTCATTGTCATGTGTTTTTTCCTCTTACAGGATAAGACACAGGTTGTTGACTGGAGTATAATCTGCACTATTGCACTGCAGAAGTTGTGTTATGATTATACATGTCCCAGAAATGCTCTCTAGTTAATGACAGTCATGCACTCTGACCCATATGATTTTTTCTTGCTTTGTTTAAAAGAAAATCTAATTACAAAAACACATTAAATATCATGCAAAATAATAGATTAGAATCCAAATTAACATTAGGCTATTAGCCTAAAGCTACTAATGCAGTGGCTGAACTTTGCAAAAGGATTTTAACAGAGCTTTGACTGCCTCTATCACGGATCTTTTACATTAAATTTACATTAAACACATTATTAAGCAAAGTAATAATCCTGTGACATAATTCTAATTAATAATGTGAAGTATTGCACAATGAACTTGGAGTGAAAGTTCATTATTTTTTTTTGATCATCATTATGGGAGACACATCAGGTTTGTGTATTTGTGGCATTCTCTGTTTACCTACGACCATGACCCAGACTTCAAATGCACAAATTTTCATTGGTGTGTAAAAAAAACCCCTCCAAACATTATAGAATCTTCCTATACTTAAAATATTTCACTAAGAATCTTACATTTCTCAGTTCTTTCTACCATATTGTATTCAGAATACCACCTTTTTTCATTTCTTGTTGGTGCATTTTCAACAGTAACAGGAGCCACCCACATGAAAGGTCAGATTTTCAAAGTAGCACAGCACCTGAAAGCTTCCCTGAATGAGCCTTGTAAAGGATTTTCACACCAATGACAGATATATGGCAGACCATTTTTCCATACAACCTTTCATCCCAGATACACAAAATACCCATTTGAGTGGAGCATTGCTCATCCGTCTCATGATAGGAACAATGGACTAATGTTTTTCAGTGTTGTAGGTTAGGACTGGAGATTTATATTCTTTGATAATAATAAATGAATATTTAGAATTAACCTAGCTTTATGCAATTGTAATTTAAAGCCATTGTGGTACACGATTTCCTTTTCAAAAATTTTGCAGCCTAATGGATTTAGAAATGTTAGGAAACACTGGGCTGCATAACAATAGTATGGTAACTGGGTGCCTCCTAATGAGATACATAAACAGACAGCAAATGTTGCAGGAAACCCTCTGCTGAAAGCAGGGTTCATAAATTTCAGCCCTGTGAGGATTAAGATGACTCCCTGCAACTCAGATTCAATCACCTAGAGACAGATTTATGGCTTAAAACACTTGTTTGATGGTAGATACCAAAGTCTTGGGAAGATAAAGCGTGGCTGAGATTGTCTGTACTGCAGATGTATGTTGGGAGGCTGAGAACCCTCTCCTGTGTGAGGGACTCCTCCAGAGGATGACAGGGCAAACCTCAGACTTTAGCAGACCCCATCCAAAGCCCATCCCAGATGCCGGAATTCTGCCTATGCCCAAAGCAAGCTTCAGGCTGGGGAGCTTAGTGGGCAGAAATATTGGGGGATGTGTTAGCAGATGAAGGAATTCTTGTTGTAGATTTAAATGCCTGAATTTTATATTAGTCCTTGTCCAGATCTGGGCCTGATACACTGAGATGAAATGGGTCACGTATATATCCAAGATATGTATCACCAGGGGGCAGTGCTAAACTGGGAACTAAAATTTTATTTTGATGTGTAATTCATGCATATGGAAAAAAGCTGCTTTTGTTTTGCTTCAAATATTACTATTTAAAAATATGTTTTACTGAAACTAGTGTGTGTGTCTGATTTAGAAGCAATGAGAAACATGATGATTTTAATTGGTACAAGGAGTAGAATGGGTAAACCATGTTGGAGTTCAGAAAAGAGATTTTGCTCTGAATTGCTCAGACCCTGGAAGATATTTTGTTAGTTCTTCTTAAGAACATTGCAAGATTCAAGTTATTTGATATATTCTGTGCTTAACCTCTTCAGAACTCCTGTTTTAGGTGGTGGGAAAAGGCATGTTCTGTCTTGTGCTGCTCATCCGGGGAAATAAGAGTCTTGCCTCAGGAGCTGTGGCCTGTGTCACGTACAGAGTCATGGCACACAAAGAGTTACTGCAATTTGCATAAAAATGCCACTAAAGTGCAAACGCTGCTTCATTAATATGAATGAAGTTCACAGGATATTTACAAATTACACAAAGCCCCCCATTTAAAAAAATATATATTTGATGCAAGTCACACACGGTGTGTATGTGAAGCAGTTTCTGATACTGGCATAACATGGCGTGACAATAAGTAAATAATAATGGTTGTCTTCATCTTCATTGAGGCAGGAACTTGGATTGGACACTGACAGTAACAGATGTAGCTGTGGATATTAGTTGAAATGAACTCCAGTGTAGTATATCACAGTAATAGGCTTTGTCAATATGAAGCATGCTGGAAAAGCAGGGACTTAAAATCTGCATGAGGAAGTGGAAAAAGGGTCAGATTGAAAAGGATGTGTCTTCAGTGCTGATGTGAGCCTTCTACCTTTCCGAGGAGCGTGATGCTCTGTACACAGGGAATAATAAGAGTATGAAGCATTAGAAGTATTTTATTAATGAAAGACTGGTTTCTTATTAGTCTGTGATAATGAGAAACATACTGTGTCTATGGAAACAGGAATCAAAACTGTGGTCTATTACAGAGTAAAATCATATAAAATTGTATCAGGCATTAAGAATTCCTCATAATAGAGCATACACAAGTAAATCTAGAGAGGCTTATGCGTGAAAAATGATTCTTAGCTTTCTTTTGCACTTGTGAGTCACCCATATGACAGTGTATTTTATCATGAGCTGAGTGAAATATAAAATCTTTCTCAGGATATTATGCATTAATCATTAATTTTTATGTTATGAAAACCACAGTATCACAGCTAAGTTGGAAAATGAACTACATCAACTTCACTTAAAGCTTAAACGCATTTATTTTAAAATACTGCAATCTAATTCAAGAATGCAGTGCTCTGGTATCATAGCTATTTGGATTCACAGCAATGAGCTCATCTTTTCATGAAGAATTACATTCCTAACCAATCCCACAGATTAGGACAATATCGTGAGGACTGGGCCATTTTTTACACTTTAATTACTATAGTAAACCTGAATATCAAACTACAATTTTATAACTACTCAGATTGCTTACTTATATGATGTGAAGAATGAGAATTTGGAGAGTTGGGTGGTCTGTGTTTTATTTTAATAAGAGGTAAAGCTATATTTTTCTATGGATTAAGTCCAACACAGAGAGAACTGTCAGTGTGAAAACAATAGAGTTTATCTCCACTGATGTAGCTTGACATATGAACAAGAGCCTGAATTGTTGCCATGGCAATAAATGTGTAGGACTTATGCATGCATTTTCTGCTATAGGATTTTGATTAATGGCATTGACTAAATAGTCTGAAGTAGAAGAAACACTGCAGCAGGCCTGAGAATAGAGATGGCCTGGAATGGGTATGCACACCCTACTGTACACTGTTACTGGTAAAATAAACTGGTTGCAATTGGAGTTGTCAAGTCTCCAGTAAAATATGAATTGAGGATTTAGCACTTACATTTAGTGTGAGAACTCGAAAAGACAGTCGCTTGAAAAATGAACTGCTAGAACACTTCTATTTTCATATATGGTATTTCTTCTTTTGGGATGAATGGTTTGAATGATAAAAATAGTCCTTTTCTAACTTTAGTGGCTGTGGGCTCAATACTGGTCTTAATTCAGGAGACAATAAAGTATCTAGCTTTGATTCATTCATTAAGGTATTGAAGCAGTGGGAGAGGAAATAGTCAGTGTCCTACTGAGCCAAGATCTTCATTGGGTGTAGGGAAAAGTGGTTTTTTGGGACTGGGGCAAGATGCAGAGCACCTCGTGGGAGGTGGTTTTATTAAGGGAACAGTCAGAACTTACCAGAAAGGCCTCTAAATAACACAGCCTTTGAATTCAAGTAGATCTGATTGAAAATAATAAACCCACAGGTTTGCCTGTGTTTGTGTGGCTGTGTATACTTGGCTACAGTGCATTTGCAATGCTAAATATATTTATTGTGAAAGAAATGTAAAGTTCTAGCTAGTGTTCTACAAGCTGTACTTGCACTGATTTTTCAGTGAATTCTGGAGCACATATGACTACTAATTGTGTGTATATGAGTGATTTAAAAAGAAGTTAGGGAACTCTGCAAACAATTCCAAATAATTCAAAAAATAAGAAAGAGTTCCAAAACCACTTCTCATGTAGAATGTGAAGATGCTTCTGATTTTAAATGTATTTTATTCCCCTATCTGTTCATTATGAGACCTATTTGTGTTTAATCAAGGGTTCAGCTTTTCTCCAGCTCATATTCTATTCCTAATCAACCCTGTCAAGGAATCAGACTGCTGAATTTGTGATGTTGCTATCATTTCTATGGTAATAGGATAGTTGATGAGCACAGTGTTATTGCCTCATCGTAGGATGAGGGAAAAGAAAGACTGGACTGTGTGGGAGGCAGTTAACAGGGACACAAGTGACTATAGTTGGAGAAAACGGAAGCACAGGAAATGATGGCCAATTAAAAGTATTTTTCTGAAAGGATTCCCTTCCAATTTGCTTCAATTTGAAACTTTCTCTTATTTTATAAGCTTACCACTACCTTAAGAATTGTATCAGAAATACTAATTAATAAGTATGTTTCAGTGCTTTTGCCATTATACCTTATGTTATGGTGTCTTGATTTGTGCTTCAGTAATTGCTCATTTCAAACTTTTAAGGCAAGAAGATATTGTGTTAGCTTTTTAAAAACCTGATCCTGTTTACCTGATCCTCATGCTCCCAGTCTCCTACTGGAATCATCTACCTTACTTGGGCACATTCATTTCTCCAGTGGGACACGGTAGTGGCAATGGAACATATTCCTTCTGGTCCAGACACTTTCTTGGGCTTCTGAAAGGGGGAAGGGAGGGAGCCTCAGGCTGGTTTTCATGCATTCCAAACCTGGAAGCAGAGGAGAAAAAAGTTTCAATGTGAGACCACCGTATTTGTCCCTGGATCTCTCAAATGAATAATGCTGCTCTTTTTGGCTTCCATGCCATCTGCTACTGAGTAGTACATCACAGGTCTGCCTTCTTTTCCACACTTCTTTGAAGGCAAGGAAGAAGGAAAGGCATGCAAAAACAACCGAGGGAGCTTATTTTAAGGATAAGAATGTTTAATTTCATTGGCTTGTGCTTTTGGAAGGGTTGTTAGGATGTCTGGTCCATTACTGTATAACTCCTCTGTTTCTGGCACCTTTCATGACTTTCTAAGCTCCATCTCAGGTTCAGGTCTTCCTTTCGTGTAACATGTAACCTTCTTCTGTCCAAGGTGTCCTTCAGCAGTGCTGTTCTCAGTGTAGGAACCGCATATCCCTAGAAAAAGGAGGATTCCAGCCAAATTAACTGTATCTGGGATAAGTAGTTATGGTATGAACCAGCCACAAGGAATACAAAGCCATAGAGCTGGTGCTGATGTTCATACTGAAGGCCTAACCAGGTCCTGACCTAACCAGACACTGTTTTACTTTCATCTGATTGTGAATCAGGTCAGTCTTTGGTGAGGAAACTCATTGAAATCCATTTGAACTTAGATAAAAAGCAAAAGTCAAAATAGCTCGTCTGTAGTCGTTCATAACTTGCTAGCAATGGAAGGATTCCTCATGGTGCTTATCGGTATCTCAGTATGTATAAAGGGTCATGTACAGAAAAGCCTTAAAGTCATTTTCTCACTCATCTCCATCGGACCTTCAAAAGGGAACTCCAATACAAGCCCACTGTAGGGCAGAGGGGACTGTCTGTCGAGACTGGAGATATCACAGCACATTCATGGGTTTGAAAGGTTATCACCTTAATAAGAAGACTGTCAGAGACTTTCTAGCACTCAAGCAAGAAGAAAGACCAGGCCAATTATCCCAATTCAGCCTCACAAATAATGGACTTGAATGAAATTCCAAAGCCTGCTAACGGACCCTGGAAGTGAATGAGAAGCTAGGGAGTTAGTGAACCATTGTCATTCTGTGTTGGCCTTTGCACACACTGGCCAGCAATTGATACTGTGATCAACACTCTGGTTCTCAAATGAATGTTCTCTCCATATTGCATAGATTATCTCAATTTTTCTGACCTCTGTTGCCAGATAAGAAGCAGGTAGGAATTCAAACGACAATGCGAAAAAATCCCCAAATGTTATGAGTGAAATTAAGCAAAGAATCCATTCTTCAGAGGCTTTACTGAAGTTGCATTACAAATTTACCCAGTTTTAAATCTATCTGGATAATTTTAGAGGCAACCACGTTAATCTGATATAGGAGGATAGAGCCAGGCTCTTCCTGGTGATGCCAAGCAATAGAACAAGAAGCAACAGGCACAAACTGTTGCATGGGAAGTTCCACTTTATTATGACAAAGAACTTTACTGTGCAGTGACCAAGCACTGGAACAGATTGTCCAGAGAGGGTGTGGAGTCTCCCTCCCTGGAGATAATCCGTAACAATGCTATGCCATGTGCTCCACACCATCTAAAATTCATAGCTGTGAGGCCCCTATCTCTCAAAAGCCTAAATACAAAATAGGGAGTTAAGCCTCGGATCAAACAAATCATCACCGACAAAATCATTTTTCTAAATTTTTGGTGAAATTTGATTTAGGTAACTACCTACATATTAATAGACAAAAACTTGTAGATTCAGCTGTTTGGCAGTCTTACATAGGTCTATATGAATACACAGCTTGGTGGGTAGAAACAAAAATGATTAAAAAACAATGAAGAGTAAACTGGGGAATATTTTAAAGAAATTTATCCATTGACGGTAATTTTCTGTTTGTATAATCAAGAAAACAGGATGAGAAAATAGAAATGTGTGATATCCACTAGTGCATAGGATTATTTTTCTGTTTTTTTTCATCAGTAAAATAGGTTGCTGATAGTCTGTCAATTTTCCTGGGAGAGAGCTTCCTGTGGAAGTATTTCTTTTCTGAAGCCAAGAAAATATATGCTGGAAAATTACCTTGTTTATCTCTACTGATGATGTCTGCCTAGTGAAAATGTTTTTAATTGCCCTTTCTTTCCAGAGAAGCAGTTCTTATCATATCACATTATCATGTAATCTTCCAGGGCCTATAATGTGACATATGGGTTTATTAGTGGGTAACATCTGAAGTGACACAGTTTTAACTATACATAGATCTAGTCAAGATGCCTGCAGCCTTTAGGATCAACAGAGATGATCAGTTTGAGAACTAATGATTCCTATTTTTAAAATGTACACAGCTATCCTCAGCAATATTCACACTTTGGTGTGGTCTTTCATCCCACTAAATCAAATAAAATGATAAATTACATCTAGTAATCACATATAGTGTAAATTTTATACCACAGTGGGTTTTAATAATAGATTTTTCTATTTAAGGAAGTATCTTTGATCCAAACAAAAGAGTCTGCCTTAAAAAAAAAGAAAAAAGAAAAAAAAAGCTGTTTCATTTTATATTGGAAAAATACAATGTGACATCTGGAGAATAAATTGTTCAGTCAGCCAGAAATACGCCTTGTAAAAATTGCTTAGGTTTCTGTAACAAGATTATTTACTGCGACTGTTCACCTATAATACAGCACACTTCTGAAATGGACCTTTTATGAAACACATCAAGCACTGTGGAAATGTATTCAGTGCATTAATCTACAACACTACACACTTTACAACACTTTTAGAACAGATTTTGAAACTCAGATCATCTAATGAGACAGAAAGTTTTTTCTTTGTATTCATTCCAGTCACGTTTTACTCTAAGCCCTCAGGGTATTTAACATAATGCAATAGGTTTTTTTAGAAAATACAGACAAACAGAATGTATTACTTTTCAGACCACTAGTGATCTCGGACTGCTCTCTGTGCATATTTCCCCTGCCTGTACATAAGGCAAATACTACGTCTGTCTTTTGCTCTACAGTTTTATAAATATTTGAGCACTTCAAAACATGTCACTTTCTAATCATAGTTTTGTGTAAATAATAGCAACGTCTTGATTATGATCATACTAAAGCCAAAGAAAGGGCCCGATACAGAGACAGTGGCATTGGTTTGCTTTGGCTCTAGGTGTCTCAAGTCAAGTAACGTTGAAAAATGGAAGCAATAAAAAGGATGCATTTGTGCCTTGTTTTAGGCCCTAGGTATGCACAGAACTGCATATGTTCTGTAACAAGGTGGTTTCTAGGTCTGGATAAAATCATAAGTAAAGATAGGATGAAAGTTGATTCAGGAAATATCCAGATGTAGCAATGAAAAATTAATTTTTACTAGTGATATCTGTGAATAGCTAACATCTAAATTCCAAGCAAAATGACGGTAATCTAACACTTGTTTTTGCCTGTAAAATAGGTTACAGTGAAGTTGCAGGAATGTAGGAGGGGAGTAATTTCTTGACATGTAATTCAGAAGTTACTGCATTTGAATTGTGAGATAGATAGTCAGTCAGCAGCAGTGGTCAGAAAAGCAGGAATCTTTTAGTTGGTCACAAACAACAGTCACAAAAGCAGGAATCTTTCCATTTCTAAATGCAGAAGGCAATCTTTAATTGCTGTCTTGCCTGAAAGTATGAAGAGTATTCTCTTGACTGGTAAAAACATTGCATAAATCACATGTTGGAATGCTTGACTGAGACATTGGCGCTGTCATACTTTGGCAAGTCAGGTTGTCCCAAACCAATGTTTTCTTTCCCTTCAGAAGCCCATTATAAAAATAGGAATCAAGATCATAAAATTCCTTAACTGTCAATTGTCATTAAAGATGTAGGTGGTAAAAGAAACCAGCTGAAGAATAAGAATGCAGTTTTAAATCAAGGGTATATAAAAATGCACTTATTTTTTAGTTTAGATTCCTTTCTGTTCCAGCAGCATGGTTTATGGGAGGGTCTCAGCACAGGTAAACTGCAGGCTTACCTTCAGGTTTTCAGGAAAGCATTCAAACCTTCCCGCATTTCCTGCCAGTTCAAGTTGCTTATTACGAATAGAAGTCTAAAATGCCCACCAATTTTATAACATAGGATATTAACTTGGAAATTGCAGCTCTGGATTGCAATTACTTTCAATGCTTTATACCAAGATATTACATTTCCTTTGTTGCAAGATAATGGTACCATATGGAGAAGGCTAAAATTCACTGACCGGAGGAAATGACCAGTCCTTGAATTCTTAGTTTCTGCCACTGACACAGAGATTGGTCTGAGAACTTGAGTTTCATGTTGATAGTCTAATATCTATCCTAATTATGGATTTTACAGTATTTTGCATATTTAAACTGCTGTAGTAGTGGTTTTGCTTTTACTTTCATATTAAAATAAACCTTTATTAAGAAAAAGAAATAAATTATACAAGCATGGAGTAATTGAGAGATGTTATCTTCCAGAAATTGCTACCTGTTGTCTTGCTTTCAAAGGTATTTCTTCATGTTTCTTTTGTATCTTGCCACTTAAAATTAAATCATTCCATGATTGTGAAGTATTTTCCTTCAGAAGCCTTCTGATGTTGTCATTTTTGTGTCTTCAGATGTGCAATTTTTGCAGTGCTCCCTATTTCCTGCAGATTTCATTCTTCACAGAATGATTCATGTAATTTACTGGAAGCAGTGTCTACTGTATGTTTACTTCTTCAGCCACCAGAATATCCATGCATCAGAAGTCATACTGTTTCCTGTAATAACCTCTGGTTTCTTTGGTCTTAGAAATATCATAATTTATCTCAAGTGCTGTTATGATGTTCCTTTTATTTTCCACCTTTATTTTGCTTGATTGCTTTTACACTCCACTCCGTTTTGCAGTATTGGTGCTTTATTTGTCTTCTTTTTTTAGCTTTGATTATTTTTTTGTTTCATGTCCTTGAGTTTACCATATAAACAATGACTTCAAGTTTATTGTTAGCAGAGATATATATGGAGAACTTAGGCTGACATATACTGCAGGCAATTACGAATGAAAATGAAAGACATATTATCTGCTGCACAGTGCATATCTGAACAGACTAAATAATAAAGAAGTAAATGATATAAAGTACAGCAGTTGCTTTACTCAATACCTGCTTTTATTGTCAGGTGGCAAACAGGTAACTGAATCAATCAGGGAGAATAGTGCCACCTGTAGAAGTTCCATTACATCCCATAACTTTCCAGATAAAGTTTCCCCAAGGGCTGTTGTGTTCTTCAACTTTTATGCCGCAAGTAGTTGGTGCTGTTTTTTGGTGTAACTCTGAGAATTCTGTGAATAAACTGAGAAACTCCTTGGGTATAGGAGCTAAAACAATATAACATATTATTCTCCTATTATTTAAAGTTCCCCTAATTTTCTATATGATCTTTTCATTGATACAGAGATCCAACTCCCTTATAAAACACCTGACAAGAACTGCACCCTGTCTTGTCCCCGATCCTCAAGGTCTGTGATATGTTGAAGGAGAAAAAAGCCAACCATCAAGAAAATAGCAGCTATTGCTAAATTGTGGGAGAGGGAGCTAGACAAGGCCTTGGCCTTTCACCAGTCCAGATCGTTTTGTACTGCTTTTCAGGCTCAAGTAAATCAGATGGTTAAACATCTGATCAGCAAACTAAATATGAAATACAGTAGTACTGGGTAGAGAGAAAACAGGGAGGTAAGTAGGGCTTCAGATATTACTGATGTTCTGCTGGATGATTGAATTAAAACTCAAGCAGATACTGAATATATGTATATATCACAATAAGAAGTAGAACTCAAAGGAAAGGTGAACTAACTTCTCTTGTTATGAAAACTGGCAAGGCTTCTTATATAAAAATACCACTGAAAAAACTGTTTCCCTGTGCGCATTCTACAGAGGGAGTGCAGGAATATGAATTTTCTTGTGGATTCATGGTTATAGCATTAGACAGACTTTAAAACATTCAGAGATTTTTCCTGTTCAGTTATGATCCTGCACTGAAGTGATAATATTCTTTCTGTGCTCAGTAATCCTTGGTCAGCTACTTGGGCTTACAATATCATTAATTTTTTCAGACCAAATCCCAATATTAAAGTAAAAATCTATGGTAAAAGGATGTGAAATAAATAAGCTTCTGCTCTGTAAAACTTCATATAAAATACATACAGTAAGCTACTACTATCATAGCAGCTATATTATAAAGTATACTGTAAATCCCTACATAACAAAATAAAGACTACAGAAATGGAAAAAGTCAAGTATAATACTTAGAATACTCAGAAAAAGAAAATATGTATATTCTGGTATTAAAATTACTATGGGTTCATAATAGCCATTCCTTAAGCTTGCACAATTGCTATCCATAGAAATTGCAGAAAAGCAGCCCCAGTTCTGGAGAACTTCGGTGTTTGGATGTAGTAGCAGTGGAAAATGTTTAAATGCTTCAGAGCCACTCTGCGTTTCATGATCCCACCCTGCCCTCTTCAGCAGATTCTTAAATCATTATGGTTGCAGATGTCAAGGGAAGAGGCAGGTTGTGCTAATCTCCTGTTCCTGTGCTGTAACACCACTATTTAACACAGCCCTTCGGCCCTTTTCTCTTTGTAAAGCACAAGTCTGGTATTCCTAATTCCCACAGTGTTTGAAAGGGAGGAGGACACACTGCTGAGAGAAAAGCACTTTGTGTGTTCTCTCTGCCACACACCTGAGCTGACACCTTCCCTCTGCTGCATGGGCCGGCACAGGAGGGTCATGGAACCCTTGTAATTTTAGCTTTATCCTTCCCTCAGCCATATCTTCCCTTCCCAGCTCATTCTGTGAACTGGTGATTGCAATCTCATGTTTTTGGGAAGAGAAGGGAGGGGTTGGGAACAGCAGAAAGGAGTCTCCTTATCTGACCAAAACATTGCTGTGGTCTGGCTGTGGGGCAGATCCATGAAATATCTCATGGAGACTGTACCAACTCAGAAGATGTGCTGGGGTAAATAATACTAGAAAAGGCATTAGACTCAGATTAATAGAAAATGAAGGCTTTGGCTTGGAATAATGAAATTATTTGGACTACACTAGTTTTGGGGAATGTGGGGTAGAAATCTTTATTAGCAGGAAATGCACCTGTCCAGTAAGTGGGGAAGTACCCAGCTGATAGTTGGGAATATCATATTTACACTGATGAAAGAAGGAAAAATTTGTATTTTTTAAGAAAAAAAGGCTTTCTCCAAGCAGTAGTGTATCCACTCATTTCTATAGCAGTTCAGCTTCATCATTGTAAAGAGTTTTTCCATTAGATTCAAAAACCTGAAGGACACAGAGAAAACTATTGGCTGAAAAACTGTCAAATGTGTGTATTTTTCCCTGCTAAGTTTTTTATCTCCTTATATAATTGGGAAAATTCATTTAGTTCTTACAGTTTCTACCATGAATTGTGACTACATAAGGCTTATTAGCCTGATGAATGTGAGTATTAGGTTACTTATTTCTGATAAATGAAAAACAATCCAATATATTAAAGAAAAAGCAACATCCGAGAATTAATACTACAGCTTGTTTTATATTCTTCCAAAAAATGTCCAGTCAGGAATTCTGCCTATGTCTGCATATAAAAAAGGGACTAACTTTATAAATAATATATTTTGCATAATAGTTAAACAAGTTAAAAATTTTTCCTACTTACTGCAAGGTATGCTGGCAGGCATAAAAGTTGGAATTGAAGCTCCCAGTCTGCAAATACTTCCAATTCTCTGATATTAAAGGTATTTTTACTTAAATTGTTATTTCAGAATTTCGTTAAATTTATCCTCCTTCAATATACCCTTTGCACCTCTGTATCTTATGTGTACTTAACACATTGATCTAAAATCACACAGCTCTTTCTTCTACTCTGCTTCCCCTCTGTTTGAGACAGTGTTAATGAATGCAGTTGTTCTGCTCTAGACATTTTGGTACATACCATTTACAGAATAATTTGCAGTATTATTTTATAGTTTAAGTAATGTTCCCTTGTTCAGAAACCCACTCCTCTAATCATTTATTGATTGACTAGTACTGAAATGCTATAGATCTCTGGCACAATGTAAATTAGTATTTTATATCTGATGCCACATTGCAAAATATTAGCATTCAGATTAAAAACAACTGCACTCTGCCAAGAAAAGATAGATTTCGGGCCAAAGCAATTGGATTTTGAAATACATTTATGCTTATTTTTTAAAGCATTTCAATTTTGGGAAAATGAAATTGAGGGTAAGCTTTTTGCCTGGTACTGTGTACGTTAGGGGTTTACCCAAGGGGATAAATCCAAGCCATGAAGTTAATTTAGCCTCAGTACTAGACAAAAATCTCTTGGCTCACATAAGCAATGCTAGAGGTTGAGAACAGCTGCAGATCTCTTAAAATCATGCTTTTTCTGCAAAATCAGTTTTTGTATTTCTATATGCACCATCTATTTATAAATATTTCTATGGCTATGTAGCTTCCTCTTTATAAATGGGTTATTTTTGTACACATTTGATCCACATCAAATTTATTCAGATTATTTCAAGGTCAGGATGAAATTTAAAAAGAAAAATGTCTAGAGAGAGAGCTTTTTTCTTAGATGTTATTTCAGAAGGTTATCTTTCATAGGAAGTGTTTTGAAATATTATCTGTACATAACTCAAAATGTTGAAAATACTTTCTATTAAGCAGTTTAGGTTTTGCTTTGAAAGGAAAGCTAGCTGTGTTAATTTCTTATTTACTTATTTCTTTATTAGTTTTTTTTGACGGAAAAAGCTAAGAGCTGACGAAAACCCAAATGGTTTCTTCAGTGTGCAAACACTGTGTTTTGCAAACACTGCTAAGCAAAACCTACTTTTGTTTTATAGAATTAAAATAATGTTGTTAAAAGCAGAAAAGTAAGTATAGGGAACAAAAAGTTGCAATCTGTTTAGCCTGTTTTTTTTCTTTTACTCAAAATGAACAAAATAGGTGTTAGTTGTACAGAAAAGAACTTTCAAATAGAGATAATTGTTCTTGCTGAGTTTGAAAGTTTAGAGGTTTGAAAGGTAGAAGTTTAAAACACCTATAGGAAGCTTCTGCCAGTATTTGAAAATGTTTTTGTGTATGAATTTTCCAGAAACTATATATTTGTCAAAGGATTATATTTTAAAAATACAGATGGTATTTCTTTATACATGCTATACTAATTTAATTATCATCAGAAGCTTTCAGAGTAACTAAGAAATGCCTGTTTCTCAAAAATGTCTTAGCTAGATATAATTTGGTGCATGAGCTCAGGTTGGTTTTGCTTTTCAATACAAAGCTCCTATAGACATTCTGGCCTATACCTCAAATATGTTTTGAGGAAACAAAATTTGTATGTAAAATTGCTGTCACATTGCAGGAGGCAACGTTTCTTCTGAAATTTTCCAAGTGTTATTTATGCTGAATACTGGCAGCTTCACGCAAGCTGTGATTGCTGTGAAAATGAAAGAGCAGTATGTTCTGATCTGTTGACCCTCATAGATTTTTTTGGTAGACTTTTATTTTTACTTTTGCTATCCCAAATGGTTTTGGTTTTTTTGTTTTGTCAATTGAGTTAGTTCAGGCAGAGGCTGCTAGTTTGGGGTTCAAGTTTACATTCACCTTGGTGATTAATGCCAGTAGTTACCCTGCTGGTAACTAGGATTGAGGAGTGTGTGTGGTAGCAGCCCAGCACGAGTGTTTCCAAGTACTCAGTCCTACAAACAAATACTGCTAATACAGAAATGTTAATATCTACAGCCTCCCTGGTGTGGCACGAGAAATAGTAAATGGCTTATTCTTTCTAAAAACATCAGATGATCAGCTGCTTATAGATTTAGTTGAACAATTGTAACAACACTTGTGTTCTTCATGCCTGTGGTGTATTTTCACCCCTTCCTGTACCCACTGTGTCCTTGGGCACACTGTGTCGGTGTGAATGACACCAAGGCTCTTCCTCACCAATTTCTATTGGCTTGCTATTAGTATTAATAAATTAGTAAATCAGATACCATGCTAACTGCAGTGAAGGCTTGAGAATTCCAGTTTTAAGACGTCATTCTTGAGAAGAAGTGTCACAGAGCACCAGATATCACAGTATTACACACTACAGGCTGGGTAATAGTAAGGCTTGACGTTATCACCTGCTTGGCTTCTCTTACGTGTAGAGATATCCTGGCACCTGTCTTTTCACAGCTGCATGATTTACATCATGTCACGATAATACATTTCCCCTGCTCATGTATATAATTATCTTTCCTAGTATTTGAAGTTCTCTAGTGTAAAACATCAAGTAGAAACACTCCTATTATCTTGTGTTATCAACAATCTAGAAAAAATGTTTCTCAAAACTCTTGCTTAATTTTTAAGATGGTTATTGGTGATAATTTACAGCCCAATACGGTGCTGTGGTCCCTCCCCTTTACACAGACACATAATGCATACACCCACATATTTTTCCCTCTTAGTTGATGGAGGGCATAATTTTGATTCTGAAAATTCCATTTAGATTTATACTACAGAGCACTGCTCTATTAAGGACTATGCTAGGAGCACTGAGTGAATTAAAAATTCATTCAAGCATTCATTTTAAGAGGGTGTTTAATTAGCTGATCTTACATTATTAGTTATCAAAACAGAGTATGAGTGTTCATGACTACAGAATTATTGTATTTTGCCTTCTCTTTGGCAGTTAATAATTTTGAGATAGAAGGTATATGATAAAAGATATTTTATAAGGGATTTAAAAAAAAATTCATATACCATGTTTAATTCAAAATCACAGATGTTTTTTGTCCTCAGACACCCTGCTTTTCCACCCCATCTTTTCAGTTGTCTCAGCTTAACTGCCTGGGCAATTCTTAATCTTGCTGTGTTACATTCAAAATCCACAGTGCCATTGAGAGCCTGTCCAAGTTCATTATTTTCTTCTATTATTGTATGTATTTTTTTTAATTGGTCTTTCAAGTGACACATCTTAAGTCCAGAACTTCAGATTTGGCCAGAAAACCCCTTCTCCCTGCATTCTCTATGATAATCCCAAAGAAAAACTGGCTGGCAGAGTCAATGTCAGCCTGGGCATGCCAGTCCGTGGATGTGCACCCATGTCATGACTTCCAACAACTCAAGCTTCAGTTTTGCTTTATTTGTCAATTTTATCAGGAGACAAGTTCACTGCAGCACAAAGAGCCCAGTTCCACTGACGTGTCTCCTGAATCATTAGGGAGGTTAAGTGACTTATGGACAATTAAGTCAGCATTGGATTAAAAAATACTATTCTTTTTAAGCTGAGTGATCCTATAATCATCTACAGAGTTTTGAGTCCAGACAAGCAGACAAAAACAGGAGAAGGAAAAATAAAGTAAGAACTTTCTTTTAGAAAGTTAAATCTACTTCATAATTCCATTTCTACAATAGATACAGTGAGACAGTTTTAAAATTTTTGGGAAGGGTTAGATATTTAAAATATCCTAATAGTACAATGAATGATCCCCAAGAAAAAAAAAATGTAGAAAACGTGTTTTCCAGACTCGGCCCCTTTCTCTTAAAATCCACAAGGAACACCACTGTTAGAATGGAAAATGAGTATTTACTTTGGAAAATTGCTTGCTTTTTGAATAAGTCATGTTGTTCAGGGTAGAATGGAATAACCTACATCATAAATTAATGCTGTTAAAATGAATACTTGATATGAATCCTGGGAAATGTTCTTTGCCATCAGTGTTTGAAAAAAGTAGGAGCTGTGCAGAAGCCAAACCAATTTGCATTGCTTGAAAACACATAGGTTTCCTACTACTGATGAATTAACAAACACTTTGGATCAGCTCCATCTTGTAGTGTTGTTAATGTTTACCTAAAAAGCAATAGTGCAAGAAGGTACAGTATGTGATTTGGAAGTAAATCAATACTGAAGTTCAATGAAGAATTGTAAGTTAGAAGAGCAAAAAGAAATGAAATTCTGTAGACCTAAACACCTGACATATATCACTGAGCACAGGCCAACAAAGGTTGATTTCTGTATACTTGTGAGGAGATATTTGTTTTAGTTGGAAAAATCTGTATTCCTGCTAGGCCAAACTGTCAAGCAAAGCATCTCTTCAGTTTGGGATTGCAATTTTCAACTTTTTTTCCTTTTTCCTCTGATTCCATTCCATTCCATTTATTTCTCATGCTATTCTCTTGCCATTGCCCCCGTCAATGGCTCAGTTCTTCCCAGTAATTGAAATACTCTGATTTAAACACCTTTGTGTTTTCTGATAAATTGTTCAAGCAGCTACTTACTGTCTTTCCTATGATAATTCGTGTTTGATTTTCCCACTCAGAAAAAAAATGCTCTTTAAGTTAACCACTGTAAATTGTGTATATTGTTGTCTTAGAACTGGCCAAACATCATTCACGAGCACCATGACTGCTGAAAAAAAGACAGGTCCAGTGACCTTTGTGGGAACTGTGATAGCATTTACGAAAGAAATGTAACAGACCTTTGCTCTCTGTGTGCAGGATCACATTTTTCCAGTTTTTTTAACAAAGTAATCACTGTACTTTCTAGTATGACAACTGCCATATTGGATTGTTTCATGATCAGCATTTCAGAATGATCTGATGACAGTAAAAGTAGCTGGTAAAGATGGAGGAGGCAAAAACAATCTCGACAATCTTCTTCCATATGGAACCTCTCCTCGACTGTGGCTGTAAATCTCAAGCGGGAGCAACTGGGAAGCCCCTTAGTTTGCTTCCTGAGTTATCCCCTTCCCTTCAGCTCCCTGACCCCAAACTTGTCTTTATTCCCTGGGCAGTGTAAACTCGTACTTTCAGCTTTATAGCCTTGAAGAGTAATGTTTGAAACACAAGTACCTGGGAATTACTGTACTGAAGGAGAGCTCCAGTTTTGCTGTCCAGCATTCTGACTAATAGGGGTCATCTGTGAAGTGCTCATTGAGTTTGTCTTAATAGCTAAATCCCAGACTTTTAAATCACTTCAAATAATTCTTTGTCAGCATTAAGTAAAATTCTTTGTTTCAACCACAGTGTATCTCAAGAATTTATCTATGTGAAATCTATTCCCTCTGTGAATCTTGTTTAATTTATGGCCTTAGCAAAATGTCACGGTAAGGAGTCCCAAAATCTAATTATGTGTTGTGTGAGAAAAATTATTTTCCTTTTATCAGTTCCTAATTTGCCCCACTTCAATTTAATAACTAACTCATTTTGTTGTATTATGGGAGAGAAGAAGAAAAGCTCCCAGTTGACCTTCTTTATAGCTTTCATTACTTCTTAATACACTTTTTGTCATGCCTGTTCCTATTTGTCTTCTTTTCAAGAAAATAAACAAAATAAGTTTAAAAGGCAATTTATCCTTATCTAAGAGGGGTTTTTTTCTTCCATCATACTTGTCTGCTTCTGTGAACCCCATTTCTTGAATATCCCTCATGAGATGCAGAAAATCTCTAGGTGTTTTAATCCACATCATTTCATTCTTTTCCTTATATAGTAAAACTTTCTTTTCTTTTTATGAGCTCCCATTCCTGCTGCAGGCCATGCTTCAGGTCTCCACAACATTGGTTAGATGTCCTTCCTGGACTATAGCAGCTCGGAACTTGCTAAGATGAATGACTGATTCCCATTGCCTCCCCAATGTACATTAATTTTCATTTATCAATATTGAATTTTTTCTGCAGTGGCTTTGACCTACATTATTAAGGCATTTGAAAGACACTAACAGCTCTACCAAACACCAGATTTTGTCATGCTTGGGCACTAGTAATGTTTTGTCAAAATAAGAAGACAAACAGATTTGAAGCCTGACACAATTATGGAAGATTCCCCATTCTTTCATGACTGTTTAACTGAGGCACAGAATGAATATCTTCTGTGGGATTTGGGCACCTGCATTCTGGGACTAAGAAAAAGGGCTCACTCTGGCCTTATAGTGACGAGGTCCAATATAGACATTCAAATCTGGTTTGGTTCACTTAGAGGGGACTCTAGGTTTCTAAACAACCATCTACTGCCATCATCTCCTGTACTAGGATTTCACTGGAATTGCCATAGAGTGGACTTTATCTCTGAACTATATGTAATGTAAATGAGCCATTGGAAAGTAATGATTTACAAATGATGCACATTCCACCACATTTCTATATTTCTTACCCCCAGTGCAATGGCTGACAAATTTTATTCAAAAGCCCTGAGATGGAGAACTGGAAATTTTATGTTGAGCTTTTAGTGTGTCCTGATTAAGGGCCCTTTCTGGGTTTGACATCCTCTGCCATTGTTCCTGTGTTCTGCATTTGAAGTGCCAGGGAAGGGGTGCCAAGGTGTCTTCATCATGATGGTAGAAATTTGCTATAGCTCAGCAAGAAGGCACTGAACTGCTTACAATAGTCCAAAAGCCCCTTCCTTGTTCATATTTCATGTGACACATAGATTACCTTCTGGACTACTTATATTTCCTAGCTCTAAATGCTCTGCTATTTGTCTGATGTGCATCTTTGTCAGGATTCGGCATAATTCTTATGAATTGATTTAACAATCTTTGTCATGTGGTTATTGAACTTAAGAGGTTTAAATCTATCTGTCACTGAGCTGCACTGTTCCTTATCACTTAGCACTCTTTTTCTTCACCTTCCTCGACTCTCTACTGTCACTGGTGCATTTTTGGCACTAAATCTGGCCCTGCTGCTCCCTCGACAGCCTCATTAGCTTTATCCTGAGGTGTAGATTTTTGTTAGTAGCCTTTTCTGAACCCAATCTCATCAGTGGATCAATTGTAATTGTGCTCTGAAATGGTGCTTTTTGTGATTATGAAAGCTGGAGTATTTATCCATTGGTTTTAGGGACTTGGGTGCAAGTAGTACTTGTTCCTCCTGCTTTACAACCTCCTGACATGAGCAGTTATTTTTAGGTGTGTAACTTAGGTTGTGAGCATCTGATGTATAAGAACTGCTTACAGAGCAGGAGTATGTCGTTACAGAGTGTGTACCTGCAGTATATGAGTGCTCCCATGAATTCCTCATTTTATTCTTCACTGACACTGTATCTGCTTAGTTTCAAGGGCATTGCAGAGTGGGGGTGGGATGTAGAAGGCAGCTTGCTGCTGACAATTCTGGCATAAACATTCTTTGTAACAGACATAATTTGGATACCAGGCTGAATTTTCAGCGGTAATTAACAGGTTGAGTAACCTCAGCAGTTGTTTATAAAGTACCTGCAGAAGTTGTTCTCTAGAGGGTGGGTATTTTAGTATTGAGCAATTTATACTCTGGCAGATACACTCTGTGAACAGCACTTTACCTGATCCAAATTCACATTGAATTAAAATTGGGTTAGGTACAAACAAGTTCCCCATAAAAGCATTAGAATTATTATGAAAGAACACTCTGTGATAAATTTGGAACAAAATGAGAATACTAAAAATAACAGGTTTTATATTTCACATATGTATTTTTCTGTGGCAAAATTATTGATAAAAAACTTTTTACGTAATACACTTCTGCTCCAGAAAAGTGAACTTATTGCTGAAGAGAAAAGCACAGAAAGCATGTTTTGAATGCATATACTAGATCCTATGAGCCTCAAAATATACCAATACAGCCAACATTTGGCATGTTGCTAAGGGCATTATGTGAACATTTGTATATCTAAATCACGTAATATCACTACTGCAACAATTGTTCATCTTGTTTTTCTGAAACTCTTGAAGCTGGTTTGGTAGAACTAGGGGGAAATAATGTCCTAGCACACAAAATGGTAAGAAAGTTGTTGATATCTTTAGGCAAGACAGTGAAAGATTGTCCTAGTCAGTTTGTGAAACGTAACATAATTTTAATTTACTTCTCTGACTCACATGGCTGTTGGGAGCACTGTGCAGGTGGAGGGAAAGTCTCCCGACAGTGAAAACCCAGAACCAGAACATACCAGTGGCTGCACATGCTGCTGTTGACACCTACACCCGGCCTCTCCCGTGGGTTGTTCCAATTTGAAGCCAAAAGATATAAAGCAGCCAGGTAATTTTAATGTAAGAGAAACCAGCTAGGTGCAACTGTATTTTTAAATGCTAACAATAATCTTTAATAGATTTAAACTACCAACTGGTATAAGCGAGAGACAGTGCTGCTGCTGCAGACGTAAGAAGAGCTGGCCAGGTTTCAACAAATCAGGCCCCGTGATGTGTTTCAAAAGTGCTTCCATCAAACCACTCAGATTTGAGCAGATATCACTATGGATTATCACTTATTGTACTGAGAGTACTAAAGAAGATAGCCAAATGCTCCAAGAGAGACTAAAAAGGATCATAGATTTTTCTCTTTCAGATTTTTGTGATTGGGTATAAAACGTGCTTCAGTGTGCTTGTATGGAAACATGTTTAAGGGAAAGGAAATGGAGCAGGCTGGATTTGTTCTCAGTGAAAAAGTTGAGGATGTGAAGCCTAATAATATCTCTTAAAATATCTAAAAGTATAATAAAGAGGGTTTGAAAGAAATCAGAGGTATTAAAACAAAGAGCTTTCATATGCATGTATTCAGCAGTACAGAGGTAATAAAATGAGTATAGTATGAGTCCCTAAATCCAGTGGTGTTACTGGAGAAAACACTACAGTCTTTTCAAACCCTAAAGTTTCGTTTTTCAGTTTGATCTGTTGTGTTGCAATATCCTACAATGGTGCTACACTGACAGAGATGCCCTTTCTGTACAGGTAACTAAGTATCTCTTACATGCTATCTGTATTAAAAAAAATTGTGCTGTGTGAGGTTGCTGAAGTTGTGTTGGTATAAAATATTAAGCATTTAGACTTAGAGCTGTTATTTGGTTTTTGTTGTTCTTGGGAATCAAAGGGAGCATTGCTGTGTTCTACCCTAGGTGTGGTAAAGGATGTAACTTAGAATTATTAAAAATCCCCATGCTGGTATGGAAACAGACAGATTATAGCCACATCATTGTTTACCCTTTGGTTCCAAATAGAGGGGAAAAAATAGGCTACAGTTAAGAGAATACTTAGCAATGAGTTTAGAATATGAATGGATATTTCAAAGTAATTTTATTGGTATGCAGTGGGCTGATAGGAAAGAATGCTGAGAAATACACATTACCACACATTGGGATAACTCCTATCTCAGTCTATTATTATTTTTATACTCTACCACTGTGCTTTAGTCCTTGATGAAGCGCATGTGCTATGGGGGTCCAAAAAATGTGGTTTCATACTGAAGTGAAACATGGCATTGTTTGATGTGATCTGTTTCTTCTTGTCATTCAAGCCCATTTAAAGAAGATGTACAGTACTGCCAAGCCTGAATTGACTGGTATCACTCATGAATATTTATCATGTCTCTGATTTGTTTTTTTTAAATTTTATTCCACATAATATTGCTGCTGACCAGATTAGTGATGGTGACAGTGGTGTTGGCAGGACAAAAGTAAAGACCAAATTCTAGACAAAACCGAATTTCTGACTAGACCTTAAGCATTTTCTGTGTCCAGTTTGGGCAGCCTGGGAGGCCCGAAATGATAGCTGTGAAATACAAACATAACTTAGTGCAGGAGGGGGCTATCTTAGAAGTCCATGTATTCACAAGCAGTGTAGGAGAGAGGAATAAGAAGCAGTTATTTCTGGCAACATGAGAACTATGCTGCTACCCTATAACTCTGGTCAAGGGACAAGTTTAACAAACTAAAGCAAGTGCTCACTCGTTTTATGAATGATCCACTCGTAGTATTCATTTAGGTGTTGTGGAAACTAAAACTATAAATGGATTCACGAAGATGTAACACAAATTCATGACATTAGGTCCAGCTGTTATTAAATGTGATGCTCCACACGAAAACTTAATTTCAGAAAGCTTTGTTTGAGAGGAATACTTTGGAGAGGATGCTTCCATAAAGGCCCTGCTTCCTAGTCTTCAGTTATCTCCTCCTGGTCAATGTCAAAGCCAGAAATAGTATCCTAGTTTACAACTGCAAAGATACCATGTTGGGGTTTTACATGGCTCTTTTACTTCCAGGAGGTTGCAAATTTGCTAATCCTTCAGCAGTCAGTGAATTCCAGACTCTTGGGTCCCAGTCTATTGTTGCAGAGTGTTTTACCCATGCACGTATTGTAAAGATGCAATGTGTGTGTTATCTCCCTTAAACATAGGTGCAGAAGCTTATAAACTGCCATTCTGCTGTTCCTTGACTGGGAAACTTGCCCTCCAACACACACATTTGGTACTCGTACATTATCTTTTGGCTTCCCGTGCACATGCCCATCTGTTCCGATGGCATTGTGCCTGCTCACAAGATGGTGTGCCAGCTTCACTAGACAATGATGCCAATCAAATAAGAGTTGCTGCAAGTGCTTTCTTTTCTAAAAGTAGCCCCTCTCAAGTGAAAGCAATGCTATCATGGTGCCACTTGTCTCCTTTTTCCTGTTTACACCTGCTGACACTTATCCTCCAAGATAGTGCTGGAATAGTAAAAGAGAGGAAGAGGTGCAACATGGGGCAACTCAGGATTGTCAGAAAATGCAGGCAGAATCACCAGAGCACCTTCAAAAAGACATTTTAAATGTAGAGCACACTGACCATGTTAATCAGGGGCAGATCCAAAAGAAGGCAGAAATATTTAACTGTAAAGAAGAGCTTGAGACTAAGTGTATTGCTGGCAAAAAAAGAAAAAGAAAGCTTTGTATATGTGTTACTTGTGTGCGTGTACACAGCTTTGGAACCATAACCTATAAAGCTCAAAGGTGTAAGTGCAGGTACACCTCTTTATTCTGCTGTCTGTCAGTGACTGGTACCTGTTCAACTCACAAGAAACTGGGAACTATACCTAGGGAAAATCTGACATAAAAGTAGAGTTGTTTGACAGTTTGTTATAAGTTGTATAACCAGCTAGGACTGGAAAGAACCTGCTTTCTTCCTTTCCATTTGTTATATAAGTTATAAGTTATAAAATTAATTCAGTATTTCACATCTGAACGTATAATGCCACTCTCCGTGTTTTCTGCTTTCATTTGAAAGGATATCAACTCTGAGAGCACCAGTTTAGACACAATGTAGAACATTTTGATATAGTCTGCAAAGCTCTGAGAGGTGTTAGTATCCAGAAATTATTCTGAGAACAAAGAAATGATAAAGAAGGATCTGACATGACATATTTTCTGCATTTTGCCATTTAAAAATGTTTGTGGATTATAATTGAGTGTGCGTTGGGGTAGTTCTGAAAACTCTGATCAAATCATGACCCTTTTAAAGTATATCATCTAATTGTTCCTTTCAGAATGCTTGCTCAGCTTGGTATTTTCCCCATCCCTGAGTTAGTAGCACCTTATTTTTAAATGGTGAAGTCAAGAGTTAATTATTGAATTTGCATAGCATATGGTAAGAAACTGTGAATCAGTTCCTGAGGTGCACAAACCTTGCATTATTAATCCACGGAATTACTGGGGAAAAATTAATCTTACACAGAAATAAAGAATGACTCTCTGTTCTTACTTATGATGATCATCTTGATACTTGAAAGCCCCTTAATAGCCCATTAGCAACCCATTGCAGTGATCTTTCTGCTAAGGTGACCATCTCCTGCAATGACAGATGTGATTAAACACAATACATCTCCACGGCTCTCGAATTGGTTAGCACTTGATCCAGAATGCAGGCATTCTGATGGCAGAAAGACAAGAAACTTAGATTATTGTTTCCAAGAACAAGCTGGGCAGAAACAAAATAAAAGTTGACTAAAGGACAACTAACTTTCCCTTGCTGATGCAAAGTGCAGCCTAGAGAAAAATGTATTTTCAGATTCTCAAATGTATGAATAAGACACTGAAACAGAGGAATAGTGATTATTACTGATAAGCAGCAACTGAAGATACCAGTCTCTGCATGGGGTTCTTGAAACTTTTGAAATTATTTTCATCATTTTTTTTGTTCTATTTTCTAGTGGAATATTGATGCTGTAAAACAAAATAGGAGAGATATCCATATGGAAAAAGAGAGTGTTTTACAGTTTACACAGATAGTAATAAAGGTCAAAGACTAAACATTCACAAAAGATGAAGTGAGCTGCCTAAAGTGTCCAGAAAATTAAATATTAGATCTAGGAATATAATCTGGCTTCTGAGATCCAGACATATGTCCTATCTGGGTCAAACCATTACCTTTTGAGGCCAATAGCTTGGACAATGTCTAATTAGCTAATATTTTGAAGTGACTGGACATGAGTAAGCAGTGATAGTACCTAACACTTGTACAGAGATAAAAAGGTAATAGTTCATGAACTTTTATTGGCTCTGCAAAGAGAATTACTAAATTTTACATTCATAGGGGGAGCTGATTTAGGAGGGTACCTGGTATTGTATAAACATACTGTTCATGGCTAAAGGTATTTCACAATGTCAGACCCCTCTTTAGTCATAGAAAATGCATAAATCTCTATTATGTGAAAAAACCTAAAAGCCAGCTTTCAAATTTCACTCTTTAGAGAACAATAAAAGTCAATCATTGACCCAGAAAAGCTCAAATAAAGCTTTACTTATAATTTACAACCAAACAACTTACATCAAACATTTTCTCAGGGAGGGAGATGTGAATGACTCATTGGAAAATGTAATCTGGACTAACCCTTGGCCTTTGCTCTCTCACTCAGGCTGCTGCTACCTGCAGCTGTTCATTTAATGCAGAAGCATCTCCATTCTGCAGAAGAGTTGAATCCATTGCATACCAGCATTACTGGGACATGGGATTAACACACTGTAAACAAGATTTGTCTTATCACAACTCGTAGCAAGAGACTGCTATGTAGAACTGTAAATTGTCATGAAGCTGTCTCCTTAATCCTTTCTGCATTCATTTTTATTAGATTTCTTACTGCTTCCTTCAATCATGTTTGCAGATTATTAAAAGTAGGAGTTTGGGAAAAAGCAGTCTTTTGAGCTGTCAACTCTGACACTGCTGCATAGACAGAATGCATAAAAATAAAAACCCTCCTAATGTTTGCTTTAGTATATTCTGATGTAGTATCATGTGTAATTGTGCTGTTAGCTACAAGTCCCCAGGTGAGACTGGAAGCGATTTTGTCTTCCTTATCATGGCTTGATGACTTTTCTAATACTAAAGGATCACTTGTGTATTAGCATGTCAGACTGGTAAAACTATCAGGTTGATATTGATTTGTTAAATTCTTATCTTCATTTCCATTTTAACACTTCAAATTTTCAGTGTTTGTCAGCAATAAAGCACGTACAGCAATAAAAGCAAAGTAATGGAAAGAACAAGGGAATCTTGTTCAAGGCAGGGGAAGAAGGGGAGGCTTGTTCACTCCACAGAGAGATAAGGGAGAGACACGTGGGGTACCGTGCTATAGTCGGAGTTCTTCCATGCAGCAGCTTTGGGAAGTCCTGAATTTAATCAAGAAAGGAAGCAGACAGAGCACACCTGTATCTCTGCTCAGCCTCTCTTAAGTTCAGCACAGTCCCCTCAGGGTGCTGCTGGGTTTCTATCTGGTAGACAGAGCTGTTGGTGACCTTGTAGGAAATCTCCACGCGTTACCCAGGAAGAACATCCACCATGCACATTCCTCCTGCCCAGCTTTTGCTATGATAACCTTTCCATTATTTTTTCAGGACAACATGATAGCACTTTCTCATTTCAATTTCTCTGCTGCTTATGACACGAATCCCTCTCTAGAATATTTCTTTCTTTGATCAGATGGCCCAAGCGCCTTATTTCCCACAGCAGTTAGCTAACAAAAATCCTCCTATTGGCTATAATTTTTTTTTCTTCTTTCTAGCTCCTGCATAGCTTCTCTAGAAATACAGCACCTACAGGCCTCCTTTATTGAAACCTGAAAAAAGAAGCATTTCTTCTTACTTGCTGGGTTTTTATGGGTCTCCCACTCCTGATTCACAGCTGTCCTTCTGCCAGGGTAGAAGACACCACTGTAAGCACCTTTTCCTGCTGTGACTCCTCAGGCAGGTGTTACAGGCTGTATTTCTTCTGAGCCCCATCAAGGGATTTATATAAACCCCTGTAAAGCTGCAAGTAGTTAGTATATCTTTTATCGTAAGCTGTTAGGGATAATGTTTCAAAACAAAATCTAATTAATCACAGAAGTGAATAAAAGTGGATAATTAAATGGAGATAAAAAGTATAATTCACACAAATGCCTAATTATTGTCAGTTTATTACAATTTTCAAAATCTCCTATGTGTCTTAATTCACTTGTGAAAGCAGGAATACAGCTCCTCTATCACTTAAATAGTTTTGGAAATGTTGTATACCAGTTCTTGGTCCTTCCCTTGAATCTATTTTATGTTACATAGTTTATACACAGACATCTGTCATAGAGTAGACTACCACAGTGCTGGATCATTAAATATTAGGCCAATGTTATACTGAACTGACTGAAATGCCTGAGAAGGGGGAAAAGAATATTTTACTGTGCTTTTCAGGTTTTATTTACATTAATTTATGGGTGACTGAGTATGTCTAATGGTGTCAGGATAATTAGAGGGAAATATTTTATGTTTTGCAAGGAGCAGAGCTCTGTTTTCCTTCATGACTGAGGCCTGGATATGAAAAGACAAATGACTCTGGTACCAGAACACATTTGATCAGATTCATTATACATGGTTTTACACATCTTTGAATTCTGGCTGACTCTGCAAAATGGAAAGAGCAGCATCATGTCTTGGGGTGCACTCAAATAAGCAAACCTTTGGAAAGAGATGTCTTCACCTGCCTTGGGGAGTTTGAGCAACAAGAGAACCAGAGCTGGCTAGTTTCACTGAAAAGGACATTTCTCCAATGGTGTGATACCTTCACTTTTCCTTGGGGCTTGAGATTCAAAACTGCATTATTGCCCGGATAATTCCAAGGAGTTAAGTACAAACGGCAGGCTAAAGCAGGCCTGTTCTCCCAGCAAACAGCAAACCCAGGCAGAATTTGCCCCCAGGGTTGGAGGCTGGTGCCATACCAGATGGAAGAGGCCAAGGGATGGGGCAGGAACTGGAGCAGGGTGTTCTCGTGAGCCACTTAGCCCATAGATTTGTGAAACCTCACAGGGATCTAGGACACATGTCCTGGAGAAAATGAAGAAGAGAACAAGTACAAATTTTTGTCATTCTGTTTCTGCCTGCCTAGCACTGCACAGGCTTTCCCAAATCACTCCATAGTCAGATTTAGACTGTGTGCCAATGCCTTCTCAGTGAAACCACATGGAACTAATTCGAGAAGCTAATCTTATCAGATGCTGCTTTTTGAAATTCATGTAATAATTGAACCATTTGCAAACTTTCCTTCTGGTTTCTATTTGCTGTTGCACTCAGGAGCACTGGGATGGATGCCCTGTGGGCAGGTTAATCTAGCATTAATGCTGCAGTTGAGCAAAGAGGAATTAAAGTAATAAGGCAAGGAGACGAGCACATAGGCTAAATCAAAAGTAGAAGTCCTGAGTATGGATGTTAAGAAGAGAAAAGACATGGTCTTCAGGGTGGAAGTGGATGGAATGAAAGGACTCAGTGGCAAAACAAATATCAATGGCAAGGTCTGACTCCATTTGATAGCAGTACTGCTAATCCCAGATATTCCAAAGTCTCAACGCCAGTTAATAACAAAAAATAAAATCACACTTTCTTAATGAAATAATTAATGCTGTTTTTTCCCTTTGTTTTCTTTTCATGAGTGCAATTTACAGAATAGGCCTGTCACATTTTTTGTCTTTTTCCTCCACAACAAATGAAGTGTAGAAGTATATTCTCCTTTTAAAGTAAGATCAGTGTGTGCAGCAGGTTGGGTGTTCTTGTGTCTTATGTTGTTTCTGAACCTGCCATGGTGCTGCAGGGTGATTCAGAGTAGCAGTTTTCCTGCACTTACATGCTTTGCAAAGCAGGTTGAGAGCTGTGGGTGTGAGGTACTAAAGACCAATCGTGTACTGTGGTTATCCATATCCAGAAGGCTTTCTTCTGTGCCAAGTTCCTGGTAGGTTTATTTCCTCTTCTCTCATGTACACCAAGGAACCACAAGAAAAACTGGGTAGTTTTTGCTCTCATCTCTCCCAATCCTTGGCATCGTTCCTCAAGCTGTCTGCATATCTACTGGTATAATGCATTGTTTAACATTTACCTCTTTCGTGTTTATATAATCATTATCTTGGCTTTCAGTAGAAGTTTATGCGGGTGTTCAACTGGTTTGGAAACATTTTTTTTCATTTCATTTTTCTTCTAAAATAATTAATTTTGAAAATGAAGTCCATATTTTGTGTTTCCTGGCTGGTTCTTTTTACTCTGCCCTGGAATATACATGTTCCCTCCCGGTATATTTGTGTTTTACTTTCTGTAACCTGGGAAGAAATTTGGAATAGTATCCATTCCTCCAAGTATTTTCTTTTAAGTTTTTGCTTAGATTTGGTCTTATCTTGCCTTAAATGTGATAATAAGCTTCTCATAAGAGTTTCAAAGAATACTACCTATAACTCAGTAATATAAACTTTATTTTTTATTCTTCAGTGTTTTGAAACAGTAGAGCTTAAATTTTTGAGCTTGAACTTAATTTTTTTTAGATTACAAATAACATACAAAATGTTTTTGAACCTGCTTCTTTAAATCACTGACATTATTGGTGAGGGAAGGGCTTAGCTTCCAAAAAAGCCTTTGTCTCACTCTAAGTGAAATTGCTCATAGCAATCTTAAATGTGAACTACAAGCTAATAGAGTTTCTCCTTAGCAACTGCTGTCTTGCCCAGTGTATGAGCTGTATTCTGAGATTTGAATATGTAAAATTACTAGGTCAGGCTGTCTTGAGGATATAAAAATTATTGGATGAAGTAAAATTTTGCCTGAAATTAAATTTGCAGAAAATCAAATATCTGTTGTTTAGTTCTAAGCAGATGTTGAAAAGGTTTTCCTGGATGCCGTCCTTCTTGATGGTATGTCTTTTGATCTGAAGCCAAATAAGAAATCTGGATGCTAGTCTGGATCTGGAAATTTTCTTTAAATAAGCATATTAGTTAAGTATGTAAATCTGCTTATCATCACTTAAGGAACATTGCCAGAGTAAGAAACATCTGGAGCTCAATATCAGCTAACTTATTAATTCACATTTTTAGTATGTTTCATCCAGAGTATTGTAGGATTCTGTTATCTCAATTGCTTAAGTCAGCTTTATCTAAAAGGCAATTAGTTGTAAGTTCTGTTGTTTACATTTAGACCCATATGAAATCCACGGAGTGTAGTTTTATAGGCCTACTCACCCAGCTTCCCAGAGCTGTTAGAAATAGGCCAGTACACACTGTGGTATGAGTAACTCAGAGCTAAAATCATCATGGCTTTGAAACATCAGTGCTTTCTTCCACAGGAGAGAGATTCTGGAAATAATTTTTACTGGTTAGCTTTTGAGCTACGTGGTCTGGTCTCTTCATCTGAACTCACCCCAGTCTAATTCCAAGAAATGATTATTTGACCTGTTCTTGGTAAGAACATAAGTACAGATGTCAATACAACCATAAACCTTCCTCAGTTTTATGACTGTATTTTACCCTAAGCTTAAAAAAGATTCTCAACTTTTTAATTTACAGAAAACCATTTGTATTTTTTAGCCTTCTCAGAAATGGGTACTGCATGTTTTACAGAGTATTTCTGCTAGCTTAGATGATCGGCTGCCTTAATCCATGAGAGGTACCTTGCAGTTCCTGAAGTGAGAATGGCTAATGGCTGACCCTTCATGTGTGAAAAGCCTAGAAAATAAAGAAAACGTGTTGTTTAAGGCAATATTGTTTATCGGTGGTGAGAAATTAGTATAAGTCTCTCCACAAAAATCCCCCATTTTGAAACTGAGTCAAAGCCATGGAACTGCACAAGCAAGATGGAATGTGCAATTCTACATAATTATAATGGAATCTGCCTACTTCACATACTGCTTGGCTGTGCAGCTAAGGTGACTCGAAAAAAAAGTGCACATCATTCTGAAACTCAGGTAGCAGGACTTATTTTAAGGATATAAATGGATATCAATATCCATTTGTTTCTTCTTTTTTTCAGTGAAATTTAATGATAATGGTATTATTAAAGTAAAACTCTTCAGAATGGAATTCAGAAAATGCACAAGCTCCAATTAATATTCTAAACAGATCCAGCCCTTTCTAGGAGCTTGATAGCAGTTTAGGGTAGTTCAGGTTTGTGTACCTTAAAATTAAAGACTGTCTTAGCTGCATGGTCCTGCAAGAGGATATTTATGTTTTGCATTTACTCCACAGGAGTCAGGCCCAAACCAAAGCATTCTGTGAATTAATTTTTCTCAAGTACTGTTCATTGCAGTCACAGTCCCTTAGCTGTGGATCAAAAGTGTTGGTCTCATGTCCTTGAGCAGATTAGGTAACAATTTATGACTGCATGCTGCTTGATGTGGCATCTGCTGATGAATTTAAATGCAGCCTTACAGACAGACCATAATGATCAGTATTACTATTTTTAATAATTTGATTAGATGTAATGGCTTTGGAGCAAGGATTGCTTCTCTGTTGTTTGTACTTGTTATTGTGGAAGGGAATACTGATTCAGAGTTTGATTTCCTTGGTGCTACCATAAAATCAAAGCTACAGAACAATATTCATAGTAATTTGGAAATATAAGGCAGATGGGGGCTTTAGCTTATGATTTTGTCTCTTGTTCTTGCTGTTGCTCTGACTATACGAAGTTACATTAGGGGGTAAAGAGTTCACCAGTTTTTGATGTATAAAAGGAAAACTAAAGTATCTTTCTGTGAATCCATGGAAGAATTTTAATATTAACTGAGCAAATAAAGCTTGTGTGTACGATCTTCTGTTACTGTTTAAATTATCATTATGTTTCAGGGTTTTAATAACTGGAAGTTGCTTTACAATGTACCTACTGTGTGAGCTAAGCTGTTCCAAATATTTTTCCTGACTCAAATCAATTAAGAATATTGTGTTTAATTGTGTACTCATAAATACAGCTAGAGTCTCCCTCTAGAGAGTGTATACATTAGAAGAGATAATTTTTTGGATGGCAAGAAATTACTAGCACAGTGTTGAAAAAGTGTTTCCTCCATGAAACATAGAAAGTGTATTAATTTTTATTATATACAGTAATTATACATTGTATTACTCAGCTTGTCATGTACCTACTTGTTTTATGTCCTTATAGTAAGTTATGTTTCCATATAATAGATTCTAATTTTCTACTGGTCAAGATAAGAAAACAACACAGGGAGTATAATAACATATAAAAACAAAAATTAAAATTTTATCATACAACAATGTTTCCATTAACTTATTTTTTAAAGGAATCTCAGTGTTGGGGTGAGAGAAACCTATCTCATATTATTTTAAAATCTTTTTCACTTGCATCTCAGTATTGGAAAGAGCAGTAGAGTCAAAGTAATCTTCATACTGACTTGCATATATACAGACAAAAGATATTTAACAGGGGCATTACTGCTATTTTGTGTTGTGATTTTATTTAATTAATGATATTTCACCTGTGCACAGATGACATACTGGCTTGGGTTCATAAATGTCTGTGAATCCATGAACTTCAGGTGAGGCACAGCACTAAACACAAGCTGAAACCTGTTCTTTGAACTGGATTACACCCACGTGTAGGGTTATTTCTGTCTGTGTTAGTTAGGACCCTCTCCTCTTTCTTTTGTGTTCTCTTTCTTAAAAAAGTGAGGAACCTTACCTGAATTGTAGGGGAAAGCTTCCAAATACAATGTAAACAAACATCTGTAAAGTAAGAAGTCTGTGATACAGTTCATAGTTTTTTATCTTCTTTGAGGCAAAGACAAGAACTGAACGACGCTCTCCTCGCTTTTTTGTTCTCCTGGAGAAGGAGAATAGGAGAAGGTGAGTCATGAATGTGTTATAGGAAACATGCAGCCCAGTAGTACATTGTATCTGTGAGGCAGACTTACTGAGATTGTACTGTTAGGAACATTCCTTTGCATTGGCAATGAAAGGTCTAAGAATACTTTTCCAGCCCCTAAATGATCAATTGTGTGTTTGTAAATGATCACCAGTGTAGCTTTTAGGCTGAAAAGTTTTGACATAGGTGTTCAAATTACTTCCACGGAGCACTCAAAAGACAAATGATCTTTCTAATGTCATTGGGGGTTACAGATTGTTTGCTGAATGAAAATGAAAACACTTTCACTCACAAAGAACACAGAATTTCATCACATTCATATATCTTGAATAAGCTGTTGAAAAGGAAGATATTTCCTGGAATTCAGAAAGAATTTTCTTGAGTTCTTATGGTGATAATAGGCCCTCTTTCTCTGATGCATCACTCAGCAGGTGTCAGCACTGAAAACGTGGGCCTAAAATTTTCACATGGAGTTTTCTCCATTATATTATTATTTTTTAAGAACAATAAGTAGTGTTTTTTGTTGAACCCAAAGAAGAAATTTGTTTTGACTGTAGAATGTGATTCTGGAGAGGAACAGCATGTATTATCCAGTGAATCATACTTTTCAAACAAAAAGCAGCATACAAAAAAAGATCAAGGTTTATTATGCCTCACTTACTATCAAAGAAAAATGTAATGGCAGATGCAATGTTAGCAAATTCGTGGAGCACTGTTCACTTTTCTACAGCAGATGAATGACTGTAATTGATGGACTGGTCAGACAGACTAAAACAAAATAACATTTGTCTTTGACAGATCAAGGATTCACCTGCATTCTTTTTAGAGAAAAACATGAAAGCTGGAATGAAGTTTTATTGGAAGTGATGCAGCTTCATTGTCACTAACAGGCAAATGAGTAGTGGAGTGACAGAAGGTAAGCTCAATGTTCATATTTAATATTTTATTGCTAAAAGGCATGCATTTTTCTGAGTAATTCATAATTCTAAGAGCAAGATTGAGCAGCACCCAGTGTTTAGCAACAAGTGAGGAGGCCAAGTGATTTTTCAAAACTTACTGTGTGGATCAAAATCATTTAACTGCTCACTATGTCTCAGAGTGTGCACCACGGACTCAGCAATACAGAAAATAACCAGAAAGTCCTCCTTCTATAAACTTGTCTCCTTGTTGCTGGTTGGTATTTTTCTTTATGAAATACCTAATGACTTCTCCTGTTTTTCTGAGGGGCATTTGTCAGTATGGTTAAAATATTCTGGAAAGCCAAAGGTTATCTTTGTACATTAAGGGAGAAGAGCCTGTTGATGTTGGTAGACCAGATCATTTGTCCACACGCCTCCCTCCCAACCCCATTAGACTGTCCCTTAAAACTACGTGAAACAAGCAGAAAATATAGTTAGTGGTTTTATACTTCTAAAACCACTTTTTATCAATTTTTTTTTTAATCTAAAAGTTTCCAGTTTAAACAAGGACTTGCAGAAAAAACCACTGTCTAAATCAGTATCTATCATTCTCCCCCCCAAAAGTTAGGATGCTTCAAAAAATAAGGCACAAGGTTTTGTTTGCTGCCATGCTATCTAAAGTGCATGGCCTTTGCAATAAAGAAATCCAGTGTATAAAACAACTTTTCCAATGAAAGCTGAATAAACAGTAAGCTCATTGTGTTTAATTTGCAAACTGTTAAATTTGTGATAATGCTTTTTAAACATTATGGTTCTCTACTGTACTTATCTGATATAATTCTTTCTTAGCATATGACCATGTTCTTACAGTATATGTTGTCACATCTCTGATAAAATGGGGTTGAGAGTCATGAAAGAACCAGGAACATCTGGGAAATGAGAGCAGAAAAGCTGAGTGTCAGATAGCAATCAATGGATCACTTATGGCAATTATGCTTAGGAAGTGAAGGTAGTGCAGATGATGTAATGTGCGCATGATCAGGCTGGTGAAGGGAGTCAACACTGCTTCCCTTAGGCTGTTAGGGAGATGCCTGTGCAGATGTCTGTCCTAGAAATGCCACACGTTCAGGAGAAGCTGTCAGCTCCCTGAGGAACCGCCCACTTCAGATGAGACGGAACAGGGCAAATGCCCCGTGGCAGTGCCATCCATTAGGACAATCTGTGTAAGCCACACCGTAAAGAAATGAGCGAACTGGAACAGAATGAAACATGAATTGTAAAGCACAGAGAAGTTCTCCTTCCAGCCAGTTTAAGCTTCCTGGCTCAGTCCAATCTTGACACCTCTCCAGTGACACATAACTTTGTTTTGCCAGGTCTGTCCTTTTCCATTTGTCCGAGTTTACCTTTTTTGTCATTTCAACTTAGCCCATTTTCCTTCTCTACATTTTCTAGTGCAATTAGCTGAGTGGTTTTGCTCCTTTCCTTTTCACATCATGTCAACTAATCACTTGCCTATATTTCTCTTGCCTCAGTTGGGCACATTTCTCCTATGCAGCAATTCAGCTTTAAGCTTCCCCTCTTCTTAGTGCTGCCCCCATTATTATTTATTAATGCTTTGCACAACTCTTCACCAAGAACTTTGACTTATCTTAAAGACTTTCAATAATTAAGCCCCACAATAAGCCTATAAAGGATGCAATTATATTATCTATTTACCAGATGGCTAACCAGGAACAGACAGAAGTTAGCTAAATTGCCCTGGGTTAAAAGTTGGGGAAAGACAGCCCTGGGAATAGAATCCAGTGTTAGTTGAGTTTCTCTGCCAAAAGCTTGTAGTACTACAAAGTATGTATACCAGCTGTTGGGGAATCACTGTGCTGGCCCAGAATTGTCCTTCTCTAGCTAAGAGCTTAAGATCTATTATTGAATAGGTTTTCAAACTCAGTCCTTGCCCTTTTCTTTCCTAAGGGGACAACAGAAACATCTGAACTTGTAAACTGAAAATGAAACTCTGCTGATGTTTCCCCATCTCTTCTGTAGTAGTTCTGTAACTGAATGAGGTCTATGCATCGCTGGATTTTTTTTTTTAATTATGTGTATTAACACCAAAACACTTTCAAAAAGAGAAAGTCATTGTCTGTCTGTCTGTCTATCAATCTATCTGTCTATCACACTGTGACAGACAGCCTGCCCATAGCACCAAAATGCCATGCTGGATTTGTTATCTGTGCAACCAGCCATCTGGACTACATACTGAATTCTCTGTCACCATTAAACAGAGGAATCACACTTTGTAAATAGTGACTTTAGGGATTTCTTTCCAGAGCTACTTATTTGGTGAGGCTGGTAAATTCTAACCAGTGCCTGTCAATTTAGCTCTTGATGTTCATGTTCATCCTATGGTCTCATGTATGATCTTCTTTGATACTTAGAATATTGAACAGAGTAAAACTTACGGACTATTCCAGATGCAGGGTTTGCAGTGTATTTATGAAAGCATTGACGTGGTGCTCTAACTATTTGCATGAAGTATTTTAGGATCACTTAAAATCTTTAGGATCATTATAAGTGTTACAGTGGAGACTCATAATCCTTTTATGATCAATTAATACACTGATCTTGAAATCTCATTTTAGACTAGACATGCTTAATTTTCATGCGGGGAATTAATCTACGAAGGGTAATTCTTACGATGCACAAAAGTACTGATTGTCTGCTGCAAGAGCTGTGGCCAAAGTGGGATCACTTCTATAAGTGGTCCCGTCCCCCGTGGGGGGAGAGCTGTTGTGCAAAATATTGTCATTAAGCTGTAAACATGAAAAAATGACTTTTTTTCATTTTGCCTTGAACTACCTACGGGTTCCTGGAAGCTTTCCAGTGTGAATGGTGAGGGCAGCAGTCTCCAAGTATACTCAGTACATTTCCAGATCTTCAGGCATGTGTGTATTCCAGGGCCCAAGGTGATGCCTTCCAGTAGGACTAGTTGCAGTACCTTGCATAAACTCACTGGAGTTGCAAAAGATCTTTAAGGGCTACTTGAGAATTTGTCACGAGGAAGATTAAATGCTGAAATCTAGATTGCCTTTCTACTTTGGGGAGGAAAAAATGCCCATCCATATGAAATTGTGCTCATTACTGAGGAAAATAAATTCTTGTCTGTCAAGCAAATGGCCAGGCTTTAGAAGTGGTTAGACTTCCACATCAATTACTAGGGAAAAACAACACTTGTGTACACTAATTACTTATCTAATAGAAGGTTTTCAGATATAGGGTCAAATTCTCCACTTGCATCAATTGCATGCCACAGAAATGTCATTTTTGTCCATGGAAAAACCCACTGATTTACACTGGTAGGTGTTAGAGTAAATCAGATGAATGGGATCTTATGGTGCAAAACAGGAGCGTCATCATAATAAATAACGTCTTTGACTTTTAAATGTATGCTTTATATATTTTTACATGATCAATGTCCCTTTAAGTACTGTTTGGGTTAATTTCAGTGCAGTTTTGTTTAGTCTTTGTCTCATGTTTGTTGACTTTTTACTCTCCTTGCTGTGTCAAAAACATTTCGATGCTACAAATAAGAGCATGGGTTAAATACATTCTTTGTGACAAGCACTGCGCAGCACATTCGCTTCTTTCTTCTAGAAGATGGATTGTCTTTTTCATTATTTTGAATCTGCACTCTTCAAGTATTCTGAAGCTCAGTAGAAGTACATTTAGACTCATTTATGGAAAAATGATGTTTTATATATATATTTTTTCTGCTTGTGACAGATACATGCTTGCACCTGAAAATATCAACACTCATACAAGCTACAGTTTTAAGAAGTTGCAGAATTGATGGCATTGGTTTTATTTACTACAGGAGTTGTGTATGATGCTGTGGTACAAGAGCTTGTGTTATGATGAGATTGTATATGATTCATAGGTTAAATCAATTAGGCTTAAAGTATTCCCTCTGGCTAAAGAGGTGGGTGTACAAAGGATCAAACTGGAGAGGTCATATGCAGCAGTTGTAGCTCCTTGTGCCCTGGAACTTGAGGGGTTGTGTCCTAATTCCCAATCCCACCAAGCATTCTGCAACATGTCTGATGTCCTGGCAGGTACCTTTATGATTATGTGAGTATGACCAAACCTTTTACAGGTATAAGTTGACTTGAGTGAAACTGTGTTTGCATTAAAAGAAAATTTCATTGGTGGTGTGCACTATACCCACGGGAAAGGGAGACTGATGCTTTTTGAGAATCTGATCTCCCTGTGGTATGCAGTACAGTAGGAATTCGCTTAAATAAAACCAAGAAACACACAGGAGGAAACATCAAGGGCAGTTAGAGACACAGTCTAGGTGCAGACAGAAGGCATCATTGTATATTTTCAAGTTGTATGTTTTCACCAAATATCACATTAAGCCAGTGATCTGCAGGCAGGAGTAAGACAGGAAGAGTCTTTCCTTGTGTAGCTGTCCTAGGGCTCAAAAAGTCCAGTGACTGTGAAGTCTAGTCTCATCTCAGGCAATTCTGTTTTATATTTGTCTTCATTATTGAGCACGCTTCATATTCTCTTCCTCGGCTCACTGCAGCTTCATTGCTTCATTTTATGTATCAGGAAGCCGGACAAAGCTCAACTGGCAGCAGGATTTAGACTTTTATTAAGTCAGATAGAAATCATCTCACTCAGTAATCTGGAAAGATGGTGAGAAGTCATGAGTTTGGCAGGATGGTCTTTTTTAATTACTGCAGATTTCTGATCTACATTTGTCTGCGGTTTAGCATATTGTTGTGAACTTGCAATGTGAGTGTCAAACTCCCCTCTAGTGGTTGCTGTACACAGAGAATAAACATTGATTTAGCTTGATGACAAGTATTTAACTCTGGACTGAAAAAAATGACAATTCATATGATATTCTGATGGTTGTGCATAGTGAAATTTATTTATTTGTCTTTCTTCCTCTTTTAATGATTTAGTTACTTCACATGTTGAAATACTGTAATTAAAACATGACTCATTGTCAAAGCAAACAAACAAACAAAAACAAACAAAAAGAATTATGGCATTATATTCTGCAAAATGCGAATGTGCCACCTATTGGTGATGCCTTTGCACTTCTTGATTGCTCTCCAGCAGGTCAGAGGCAATGTCACCACGAACAATGCCAGTTGTCCCATACCACACAACAGAGCTACACACGGCTCTGTGCCTGCTTGTGTTAATGCAGTACTGGGGCTGCAATAATATAAAAGCAAGAATTGAGCAGTAAGTGTGAAATAAAGAACTGAGTGTTAAAAATGTGCAAAGAATAGAGTGACTCATTAAGTGTCATTATGATTAAAGAGTTCCATTTCTTGCTAACAGAGTTCTCAGCAGCAGATTGTGAAACCAGAAATACACTCTGCAAGGCAGAAGTTTTTTGCTATGTGTGAAGAGGAAAGATATGGTGAACTTGTATGTTTCTCAGCCATCTGAGCTGTAAATTTGCACCTCTACCATCCTCTCAGAGAATCTGTTAATAACTTTTGGGAAGCTATTCTGCTTGAATCCTATAAGGCAGTGAGATTGGACCCTGCCTGCACAGGGTCCATGCATGGAGAGGAAAAAGACTTGGGACATCTGACACTGCAAACTCTGTTGTGAAAGTTTGGCTTCCGAGTTTTCAAAAGGAGCCTTCGTTCATCCTTTATGCGTATTCAGAATTGCATTTCTGTTGAATAAATATTTCACACAGGTACTTCTGTTTTTCTGTAAGTACCAGTAATTAAAGCTGCATATGCAGAAGTGGAAATTATATTTTTAATCTGTGGTCCTTCTAATTTGATTTTTCTTATAGTTTATATAACATTTACCAATTGTCCCACTTTCCAGGATAGTATTCGGTCACTGCTTATGGTACAGTACCACCTCCATTTCATTTAGTAGAAAAAAAATATATCAATGTTATTAGTTTCCTCAGTCTAAAAAAAAGCAAAAGTGCTATTTAGTAAAAAATTTGGAAATGTATTTTTGCTCATAATCTTGCTCTTTCTTCATGGCATAGTTTTGGTGATGGTTGGGTGCAGTTTTTGTGGTTTTTTTTTTTTTCCCTCTTTTTTTTTGTTAGTGGATCAGCTTAGAGAAAGGACAGAGTCAACCCTGACTGGCTGCAATAAGCTAAGCACTGGTGTGTGACATTAAATGTACACACTAGAATGTAAGATGTCATTGAAATCAAAACCAGTTCTGGAGAGATAGGGTAATAATGATAGCTAGAATACAGCAAGCACAATTAAAGTACACCACAGTGTAATATTTGACTAATCATCTAAAAAGATTGGTTTTCCTTAAACTTGAGCTTTGTCAGAATCACAAAACAACCCAGCAGTCTAGATAAATGTCAGAATGAAGAATCAAAAGAGCACATTTGAAAATAATGGCGTATTTTGTTATACCCATAAAGATTGTAAAGCAATAGCTGTGTCAGGTCCTCTTAGAACTAATATGCTTTCATCTTATGTCTTAATGTAAGAGCGTCTTTTCGAGCAGATGTTCTGGGAGTGCTCCCTCCCTTATGCAGTGACAGAAGCATAGCAATGCTCCTAGAGAGGTTTACCTTTCAGAGCTGACAAGTGTTAAAAGAAAATGGGGGGTGCGAACAGGTTTATAATCTACACCACAGATATGTGGGAAAGGGTTTTAAAATACACTGTGTAAGGGAGAGGAGAAAAATCAGACACATTAAATAAAATCTATATAAATAGTAACAGTGAAGTCATACAATGATCTTTAGCAAAATAAGCCCCACTAAAGCAGGCCATGAGCAGTGAGAGCTGCTATTTCTTATGGGATGCAGTGATAAAGAAATTACATACTTATTTGAGAGGAACATAAATAAAGATTAATAGGTTAATGAGTTATTTTCCTTTCATTACTATACTATTGTACTTTATTATAATTGCTTTGCACTCATTTAATTAAATTTGAACTAGGGCCAACACAAGATAATTTGTTTTCCCTGTACTAAACAATGAGTATGCAGATTGGAAGTACTGAAGCAGTAATCAGCCCTCTGTTTGCAACACTTTTCTACTCTGAGTAGACATTATAATTGATAATTTGATTGTTGCAGCACTCCGTGCAATATATTTTAAAGCAACATTAACATAATGGAAATTATGTTGTGTGCCTAATCCAAGCTTTTCACTGTGTAAGTATACGAATCCCATTCTGTAATGAATTAGGGCACTATCCACCACACATACGTACAACCTTTACATGCCTCATTTTGGAACAGAGCTGTCTCCTTCTAGTTTCCAATGTCTTCCCTATCAAGTTATATCACTTAAGTTGCATACAAAAAAGAGCTAAAACAGCTAAGCTAAGCATTTCAGTGAAGCCTGATTTGTTCTGACGTAAATCTGTCATTAAAACTAAGTAGGTATTTTATAGTCCCTGTATAATTTCTGCATTATTTCTAAGGAAGGTGTTTATCCTGTCCATTAGATTTTATCTTTCCATTGTCTCTTTCCACCTTCTGAGAACCCTGCTAGCAAAACAATGGTGTGACTCAGATGTTGAGGTAGGACTTTTCAGTGCCTGTAATATAAACAAAGTCTACCTCAGGCTCTCTTTTTTACGTTTTTATATATATTGGACTTAGGAAACAAAGAATTCTTTTTTTTTTGCATGTTCTGCAGGAATGAGAGGAAAGAGTGAGGTTCTGTTTGATCTTTTCTTTATCCCAATCAAATGCCCACCATGCAGTTTTGATACATTGCTTCCTGTTGCCCCCAGTCCCTGCAGAGGAGTTGGCCTCCACATGTCCTGATCCAATGAAGTCCTGAGGATGGTGGGACAGTCCTGAGCAGATGTGTGCCACCTCAGCAGTCACCAAGGTTACCCTGCCTTTAAAGTTTGGGCCATGAAAAAGAAGTGGAAAAACAAAGTGAAGTGTGATGTCTTGTAGAACTCTGCCAACTTTAACTTTATTTGTTTTCTGACAAAATAAGAGTGGCTTTGCTTGCGTAAATATTTGAGTCACCTCATTTAATATTTGCCTGTTTACTTTACAGCCTGAAGTGTCCCTGTACTAGAAAGGTGAGTTGTGGGTTTATAAAAGAATTTCAACTCGTTTGGAAAAAATGTTGTAGAGGAGAATATTTCACTTACTGTCTTTTAGAACTGAGCTTGCAAAGTCTCTTATGATCTTCTAATGCAAGGAATCCTACTGAGAATAACCATGACTCGTATTTTAGAGAAATTGTGATGAGCTTAGATGTTCCTGTTGGTCTTGTTGGAGAGCAGTGCTAGCGAGTGGGGAGTGGTCCAAGGTGCTTGCACAGAATTCTTCTATTCTCTACCATGTTTCCAAAGGAAGTTTTTGAAGGAGATAGCCTTGCCTGACTGGCAGGCTTGACTTCACTTTTTTGTTATTGTTGTTATTGTTGTTGTTGTTCTAGGGTGTAATTCCTTTTCCTTTTACTGACAATTCTTTAACATCATTATAAAGCCTAATATGTTAGGAGAGATGCCACTATAATACTCCAGGAGCTGAGAGAAGATTAGAAGTACAGGAGAAAAGAACAGTGTTACAGATATTTAAAATGTGTCAGAGAATGCTCCCTGCATCACCACCCAACACTAAAACCATTGATCCTCTGAGAGCTTCTCTATGTCTATCACTATAATCTGAGACTACGTGCTTCCACTTTTATTGTTTTGAGATTTCTGTGGTTTTCCAGCCATGTAATAGCAACTTGAGGAATCCTGCCCCAGATAGTTTCTCTCTTACATACTGAGTTTTCACTAAATAGGTCTCCAAGATCTATTTAATGTCCAGAAGTAATGAGATGGACTTTGTGTCAGTGAAAGGAGATGGAGCTGGCTGCCCGTGGTGGGGCACTGTGTGTTGGGAAGGAGCTGGGAAGCCAGGATCCCTGCTGGGAGTCAGGGTGTAGGGGAGCTCCTCTCATCTTCATTCAAAGCCTGTAGGAGGTTTCTTTCCTTCTTAGCAGCACAAAGACAGGAGCCTTTTGTAACTGTGAGGCCTAACCAAAGTCTCCCGAGTCTTAATAAAGGTTGCAGTCCTCCTCAGTGTGGATCAGTTTTGCAATAAAGGTTGGTGCATTTCAATAACTTTTGAGTTTTCCAGAGACAGGCTTTGCCTGAGCAAAGAGACATGGGATCCATGAAAGACAGGGCATCATTTAGTGCTCATATCAAGGAGTGGTGGGATTTTTCCACACCACCTTAGAATCTGTTACGGTGGATTATGCCTTCAGAAAAACTAATTTATAATGTCTCAAGTAGAAAGTGGATCATAAGTGCTCTCTCTTTTTACACAAAGCCACTGCTGTCAGCCCATAAGGCAAATCCAGGGAGGTTTCTGTTTTCCATTTACCGTACTTTTCAATTGATTGGTCAGTGGTGTGTATCCTTTTTCAGTTTCTTTATTCCCTCTCTTTCAGACTTGGAATATCATTGCCTGGAATCCTGAGGGTAACATTATAGATTTCTTTTTATTTCACAAAGAGACCTTTAAACACACAACATACCTGAATTGCCCCTCCATCTAGCTTTAAATCAGTCTGGGTGCGTAACTCAAATTGCAGACTGAATGCTATACTATTGCTTCTTTGCACAATTTAAAAGGTTGGACTAAAAAGGGAACATTCCTCTTCATAGGTGTGCATAATAAATATAGCATGACTAGAGATGTAAAAATGGGAGAGTATTTTGATATGAGGTGTTATAACCAAGCTAGGTTTACAGTGAAATCAAAAAGTGCAAGAAGAAAGAAAAGCTCTGAAAAGCATGAGAGGATCGCGGAAGGGTAGGGATGGAAAATAAAATAGGAGATTTTCAAAGCTGAAGTTTTGTAGCTAGAGAATTATACCTGCCATCCAGTGTGGATATTTATTTGGGATAAATAAAATAGCAGTTAAGACTGTTGAAATGCATATATCAATCATCTGTAAGATAAAGCAGGTGGGGAAGATTGAAAGATTACAGAACAAAGGGGAAAGTGTAAGTAAAAGGAAGAAAATAAAAGAAGTCTGTGCGAAGGCTAAGATAAATAAGAGATTTTCTGAATACACAAGAAATGAGGTCACTGGAGAATGCAGTTGAGTTTGAGACATTACAAAGGTAACCTGCCTTTGGCTGAGAGAAATATATTTTTCAGGTGTTAAATTCTTCGAGTCAGTTTTCTCAGTGAAGATAAGGATAATACAAAGAAGAGACACTGAAACAGAAAAAGGAGTTAGTATAGACTCTGAACACTGACAAAAATTAGTACTTTAAAAATCAACCCACATTTCTGGGAGAAATTGAAACACTCAGGAGAAGACATGAACATTCTGACCATGTTATGGGAAATAGTGCCTGGCTGGAAATGCCTGAAGACTTGCAGTATAGTCCTAGATGGTTGCTTCTTGGCAGATTTGAAGTCATGACCTGTTTTGAATAGTCTGTGGTTACAAGAGAATAGTTTTGTACACAGCAGTTTCAATTATCCTTGTGTACTATGGGCTTTTTTCAAGTTTGCAGTAGAGAGAAGGGCACCAAAATGAGACCAAGGTGAGGTTGATGTGGAAGAACAGTGGTGAGAGGCCACATCCTCATTCTATTTGAGTCAGGGTGTTTAAACACGGTGAACTGTACTTAGGAGAATAGGAAAGACCACAAGCTTGCAATCGGGTAAAGAATGTATAAAGTGCTTTCAAAAACAGCCCAGACCAATGGAGAGCAGTAAGACTGGAGAGTTCTCAGCAGCAAAGAAAAAAAAAAAGAAAAAAGAAAAAAAGAAAAGGAATGAACAGCAAGAAGAACCAGGGCAAGGTGTGAAATGCAAATACAGAGTCTTCATGTAGTCTGATACTGGTGAGACATGACAGTATCATGGTAATGCTCAAAAGACAAGTCTCTGGTTTTAATTATCGTTAAAAAAAGTTATTGTACAATCAGAAAAGGTTCAAAACCACTGCTAGTATGGTACAAGGGCAGAGAGACCTTAGTTATTTGTTAAAGTTAGAGAAAGCAGGTCTATAGAAGAGAGGAAATTAAGAGATCATCTCACTGAGTCAAAGATAATTCTGAAGGGAATAGGCAGGATAAATGCTACCAGGTTAGCTGAACTCTTTTGAGATGCAAGAACAAAGGAGATGAGCTAAGAGAAATCAATGGCCACTGTATTTATTTGGAATTCCTTACACAAATCGGGAGCAATTGCATATATAAAATATTTCACTAATGGCAGCAAGAGGAAGAAATAATTGAAACAATAATTTAAAGGGTTAGCGTATCTAACGTTTTAAAAACATAGACATTTAACATTAGCATTTACAGTGAGCTGTTTTCTTTGCAAATAATTAAACATAACCTTTTTGCAAGGAAGTTCTATTGCAATAAATAATAAAAGAAGACAGAAAAACTTCAAAATTGAAATTTTAATTTAGAGGTGGTTATAACTCTGGTTATTGGAAATTTTTCTGCAGTGATTCCCCAACAGCACAAGTAAGGTGTGTGTGGTAAGAGGGAGTAAACACTACTTTACTAAATAGACTTTTGTGTCTACCATTTATCCTGTTTTAAAACATGTATAGCAGAAGGGATTGTGTCATCAGAGGAGTTACTTGAATTTTGGTTTTGGTTGGGTTTTTGGGGGTTTTTTAATTAATTTAAATTTACATCTGTGCAGAGGAGTAGAGAAATGCGCACACCACACACACACACACACATATTTTTATATATTCATATCACAACCCAGAAACTTGCATGGTGTAGATCTGAACTAAAACTGTGAGAGCCCTTCAGGGACTGGTGCTTCCCGAGAGCCTCCCTGTTTGACCAGGAGCTCCTCTTTTGCTTCAGCCATGGTCCTCTTCTGTAACACTGCACTTAATGGAAAAGTGCTAACTGAAATGGGAGGTAGAAGGGACACAGGAATTTTTTTGCCAGAGACAAACTGCTATTCAAATGTCAAAATGCAGAATTCTGTCTGCACACGGACTAACAAGTGCTATGTTTTTTTATACTTAGGGGTCCATCAAAAGCTGAGCTGCAGCTATAGCACCCTGCCTGGAAATGGGAGCCTTTCCACCAGGGGGATGATGGATCATCAGACTCACTCTGTCAAATAGAAAACTTAAACTCCAACAACTGAGGCTCAGGTATGATGCAAACCACTACTATTCATCCAACGATGACCGCCTCTATAGAAACTGTCAGCAGAGGTCCCTATGGTCTGCTGAAACCTGGAGCTTCCCTTTTCTTTCGAGGATATGAAGATGGACATAAACGTAAGTTAAAAGTAAAAGATGAAGCACACTGAAGAGTGGAGAGTGGTGTATGATTGTGAAGGTGAATGAATATTGAATTGCTGTACATTGAAGCAGTTAGGAACATTAATTGCTCTGGATTTAAAGTATTAGAGGGGGAACATGCACTGTCTGGGACATGTGCTTCTAGGATGTGTGCTTGAGAAATTTACATATATCTGCATAACCCTAAAAAAACCCCCTTAGACTCAGAACCATTCCTGAAACTTGCCTAGGTTGTGTTTTGCTTTGCTAAGTGCGTAGAAAAGGTAGGATTTTCCCTTCTCCTTCTCAGGCAAAGTGGGTTCCAAAGTGGTTTAAATCCTGCAAATCCAGCCTGAAGAATGAAATATTCCTGAAAAGAGGAATGCTGTCTGAAGAACAGATCTCTGCCAGGGCTGCTGCTCTTACAGGCACATCCAGGCTGGCTGTAAATGAGGTTGTTCAGGCAGTAATGTAGCCACAGCAGCACAGAGCTGCACAGGGCACGCTGTTTACCCAGTTTTTCAGCCATGGAACAACATTCACATCAGTGAATGCAGTGGAGACATACCCAGAATAAGAATGTGATTTATTCTTTCAATGTGAGAAGCAGCTATATGTTCAACAAAGGCTTTCCTTAGACTAATGGCCAAAGTAGGCCCCAGTGCAGCTCCTCTATAGACTGAGAAGAAAGGATTGTTTGTTGAGGCCCAACTGTCCCCAAAAACCAGTCTGCTGAGTGGATTCTGTCATGTATGAGTTCTCTGCTCACTTCATTGTCACGGGTGTTTCCGCAAGCCTGCCATGCGCGGCATAACTGGGGAATTTACTACAGCAGTTGCTGATAGAGCAAATAATTCAAAGTCCTGTCACAGCTTGGAAAGAACAGATGACTACTATAGAACACTTTAATATATATAAGATATTGTTTACCAGTGGAATACAGGATAATGTGATTTTTCTATAGACCCTCTCATTCTCGAGGAATGGCAAAGCATTTAATGAAGGAATGAGTTAGAGTTGTGGTTGTTCAGTCCAGAGCAATGGCTGGTTTAGCCTTTCAATGCAAAATCGGGCTCAGCAGTAGCTCACAGAGCCATGGCCAGTAAGGGCTGTCATGCTGAGACAGGGACGCTGGCCCTGACACTCTCTTTGTCCCCTCAAACTGTCTGTGGTATTGCTTACTCTCTCCTTGGATGGGAATCAGGGGAAGAAAGAAGGAAACTTTCGTTAATTCTTAGGTTTTCCCCAGTGCCAATGACAATACCTTTGACCATGTGGTGCCTTTAACTGTGAATTGCAAGAGCTGCAGTTGGGTGAGCCCTGGTTTGTGTGTAGGAACTCTGTTCTTCACAACTATTTTCTTGGTCAGCATGTGCCTCCTGTATTCTTGGGAAAAAAATATGTGCTCTCCTACTCCAGTGTGGGTAGCTATCCTTCCTGAATCATTAAAACAGCCAAGGAGTAAAACTACTCCATTTGCTTTCCAGGGAGACTTGACTTCAGCTGAATTTCAAAGCCAGTTATGCATATGCTTCATGTAAACTAATGCTCCTGAAAGTTGCTGCTTTTTAAACCCAGTTAATAATATCACTCATTTTTGATGCTACTCATTTCAAGCCTTTTGAAATACTGTTTTTATTTGCGTATCTCTAGCACTGATTTTTGGATGTAACACTGCTGTGTTCCTTGTCTTTCTTAGTATTTGATTTAGGTTGTCATTACAGAAAAGACCACCCTTCCCAGCATTGAGGTCTGTCACCCAGGTATTGCAAGGACATTCAAGGATGTGGTGCAGAGCAAATGGTTGTGTTTGCACAACCAGCTTGCATGTTAGAACTGCACATTAGCATGGTTTTGGTGCTTGCACAATTTGGAGTAAACTTGGCTGGAACTTTAGGGTGGAAGTCATTGCTTTAAAATAAAGGTGGTCAGCTAATGAAGGCAGTGTAAGTCTGGGGAGATTGTAGAGAAAGGGAAAAAAATGCATCTATTCAGTTGTCTTAGCTGAAGTGTGGTTTATAACCGAGCTTTGGACCGGTCTAAAAGGGACCAGAACTGCTGAGCCAGAAGATCACACTGCTCATGTGACATAGAAGCTTGTTTTGCTCTGTTCTGCTGCCTGCTGTCTCTAAATAGCCCAAGCAAGTTTTCCACTGGTGGTGGAAATTTAGAAATTAGTTGGACTAATACTATTCTTCTTCTGTCTGCAAATAATACCAAGGTGGTGCTGAAAATTACGGCCTTCAACCTTTGAGATCCATATGGCCTGAAAATGAGTGAAATGGGCTTTGTCCTGGGCCATTGTCATCAGGGACACTCAAATTGCTGTCCTTAGCCTGCAGCAGAGAGAACAGTTTTTATAACACACTGGGAACCTGGCCCACAGTGTGGTTAAGCAAAGCCTAACAAAGCTTGCTGAGCAGATGCACAGCCTTGGATGTTGCAGGCAGCGTGGCTCGTCTCTGTATTGCACGCACACCCTGAATTTAGGACAGAGTTTATGGAAGTTACTAGCTACCTACAGTAACTGCTGTGGAGCTGCTGGGATCTCAGTCCATTATTAAAGAATAGTACTGTGTACCTTCCTTCTGTGTCCTTTCCTATAATTATTTAAATACAAATAAGAAAAAAAAAAGGAAAATCGTTCATTCCAATTCTTGTAATATTTTCACTCAGTGATTCTTCAGGCAGCTCACAGGAGTCTGGGAGCTTTGTCTTGAATAAATACATAACAACAGAATATTTGCAATACTATTTTGCTCATTTAAGATATCATATATTGAGGTTGTAATAAAGCAAATGTGGGGGAGTTAACGGACTTTTGCTGAGAGCCCTGAATTTGCTTTGCCTACAACGATAGGCTTTTAAAGCTGAATTACCACAATTCCTTCAATGAGTGAGTTTTAGGACAAATATTAAACAAGTGAATTTCAAGTTACTTGTTGAATAATATTAATCTAGAATTTATTATGAATGGATAAAAATGAGATTTTGCAGAAAGTGATCAATTACTTCCACTTATCCCTCACAAAGAAGAGGAACTACACACTGATTGCTGAAGTCAGTAAGTGCCAACAAGATAAACTCAGTCTATGCATTTCATGATAGATATTCACATAAATACTCACAATTTTTAGAAAAATAAGGTCTCATGCTCTAAGCATGAGACCTGTAAATGGATCCCCAGCTCTGCTCTCCCTTTTCCGACCCTTGCACATCATGCAGTGGTGGATCAGCACAGATCCACAGCCCCTCTCCAGTCTGGGTGTTTGGTGGCCCACACATGGAGCCCCAGAGCAGGACAGAGACTGTGACTTCGGGCTCCACAAATGCCGAATTTCTTCTGGTTGGGCTCAGCTCTCAGAACCTGTTTGTCAGGCAGGTTTTCTCAGATGGGGCTTGTCATGCAGGGCCTCACAGCTCAGTGTTTAGACATGTGAGTGCTCTGGTTTCAGTAGGTGCGCACAAATGCAGATTGATTGAGGAGATAATACCCTGAAGGTCTCTGATTCAATCAAACACTTCAACATATACCTACCTTCAGCCATGTGGAGTATTTAGTTTTTGTGATACACACCTTTGGACAAAAGCACAAGCTGTCCATGAGACTACATGAGCAGAAGAGAGGCTGTGTTGACCAGCTCTCTTTTTCTGCTGGAAATTATTCATTCAGGTCACTCTTTTGCTGTAAAAGTTTGGGAGCAGGAGTGAGTCATGCCAATAACTTAAGAGGGTGGAGTGGCTCCATTGGATACAGAATGATGGAAGAAGGATGAGAGGGTGGGGAGGAGAAGAGCCACTGCACCCTCATGCTCCTGATCCTGACCGTGGTCCTGCATGAGGCGGCTTTTGCTGCTCCAGCTGCTGCTCCCTCCTAGGAACCACCTCCTGTGTACAAGACTGATTTCCCAGTGCCTCTCTGTGACTGCCATCCCTCCTGTGCCCCCTGCATTGGTGGCTGTCCCTGGGCTGTGCCCATCACCCTGGGCACTGCAGGTAGAGCTTCCCCATCCCCACTCCCGTCAATGCGCTCTGGGTGGAAGAGAAACTTGCAAAGCTGAGGCTGTGATTGCTGTGAAGGGTGTTGCAGTACCTCAGCAGCTGGATGGACATCATTGAAAGTGAGAGAAAGGGAAGAAAACCCACAAAACAAGTTTTGGAAAAATCTTTATCAAACAATACCTGTTGTGGGAACTGCTTTCAGTGAGATGCAAATGCATTTTCCTTTCATTTCTGCCACGGTTCTGAGCTGCTTCATTAATAACAGACTTGTTTGGGAGACTGACAAGATGGGAACCAGCACTGTAATTACACACTGCTCTTTTTGTGAGGACTGCCATGAAAACAACACTGTGTTCTCATTTTCTCCAAAGACAAGCAGGGAAACAAATTTCTAACACCTTGCCCTCTGTTGCAGCTGGACGCTGTTCCAGACTGACATGAATCAATTAAAAGTGAAAATGTAACCCACAGAAACATTATTCAGTAAGCTTCATACAAAAGAAGGCATTTCTACTTGCCTAATTAAAGGATGAGGAAAAAAATTATATGTTTTTGGCAGTAGTTGTGGAAGTACTTTGCTTTTTTTTCAAAAGTCAGACCATCATAGCACAAACAATTAACAAAAGAAAAATGTTTCCTTTTCCTGGAGTTGGCTAATTAAAAACTTTCTCCCTCATCAATTCATCGAACACCGAAGGAGACATTTCATGGCTTTTTAGCACCTGGAATGCCACATTTATTTTTCAGTTCAAAAACTGTATTACAGTTAACTGCCATACACACAGCTTACCTGGATTCTCTAAATAAAGTAGTGATAATCTTTATCGTTGCTCTCTTGACTTTGTTTCAACATTCTTTTTAATGCAAATTTCCTAATCTAACTTGTGAAACATTTAATATTTAGAATATACTCCTTTAAGATCCATCAAAAGAGGCAAAGCTGCATAACAATGCCTGGTGTTGGAGCATTGTGAGCCTGCTACAAAGGAATGAGGTGATTCTTTCTTTCAGGTCAGAAGGTCAGGCTTCACTGCATTAATTTTGCTGAGTCTCTTTGTTATTTGTAACAAACAAGGTCATTTATTTTCATTTCCTTGTTTCTAATTGCATGCATCTCCTTTGGAGTATGAACTCGGTAAACAGGTGGCTGAAATGCTGGGGAAAATGCTTGAAGCTGTTCCAGAAAAAGGGCATGTCCCACACTGGTAAAGCAATTTGATGAGTTAGAGATTTAGTCATAGCAGGATGTGCACCTGCTTGAAAGCAAACACTCTTCTCTTTGGCACACACAGATACATGCAAATTAAAAGAGATTATTTCACTCTGAATGGTGGGTTGATATTTGATCAAATTTAACACTGTATATTTTAAATGAAGCCTTGGTGTATATTAGTGAAATACAATCTCTTTTCAGCTGCTTTTGATTTTTTTTTCAACTTCTCTTTGAGTATTACAAATGAATGATATTTCTTCACTAGCTGAGCCTACAAAAAGAGTGTGTCTCTGGAGGAGAACTTTATCAGAGAATCTTTATGATGAGAACTACCTACATGCACTGAAAAAAAATGGGATAATGAAAAGCTAGGATGTTTGACTGACAAGGAATAAACCAGATCTTAAATTTTTTTATTCTAAAATGAATTCCCACAAATTAAAGGGCATTCATTGGAGTGATAGCAGTACGTCTTTTTAATCCTGTAAACCCCACGTTTCCAGGCAGCCCAAATGGAACTCCTAAATATATTCATGGGCAGCTTTTGCATAGGTAGTTATTGAATTTGCATTTCAAAATAGGCACTGTATGGCTAAATCTGTGGCTGCTTTGTCCTGAAAGATGAGATACACTGTGGACTACCTTGATTTTAGGGGTAGTTCAGAATATGGCAGGAAGCAGTAATTGTCTGGCACGACTGAGCTTCTGTTGTTGGTGGTTGAGAACAGGTCCAGGGCTGAATCCATAAAGGAAACAGAGGGAGATTTCTTAGCAAGGTCTTCTACTTCCCCAGAGAATGGGAGGCACCATGCTCTGTGTCCGTAGGCTCTGCACTGAGCTTTGGAGTTTAAGAAACTGTCTCTGAGCAAGAGGAAAACGTGGGAGGAAAGCTGGAGGGATGGATGTGCCATCCCAAGAGACAACTGTTTTGCCTAAGATTGGGCATAGAGGGGTTGTTTGGAGGAGGCTCTGCAAGGGGCATGTATCCTCCTGCTTAAATTGTCCTTTTCTGCAGATTACTTCTGAAGAGTGGGGCAAGGAAGGCAATTTGGTTGTAAGGATTATGCTACAGCTTTCATTGTTTAGGATGCATACTGTAGCCTTTCTATGAGAATATTACTGTCCTGGGGTTTTCTTTCCACGCATATGAAAATACACTTTGTAATTGCAGGGAGAAAATATCATTAAATGGTATGTTGGAAGAAAGAAAATATTTTGTATCTCTAAAACCGATAAAAATCCAAACCCTTTCTTTAGCAAAATATTTGTTTCTTGAATGTAATTATAAATGTCATTGTACATTCTTCCTGACTTCAATGCTTATCTTGCGGAGTTCAGTGAAAATAAATTGTTTTCATGAAAGCAGAGAAGCCATTTGATAAACACAGTGTCTCAGAAAATTGTTCCTGAAGCAGAGGTCATTCTCTCACTTTAAAAGAAAGAGAATATGTTTTAGAAAACAAGCCAGGCAGCAGAAAAAAGCATTTTTTGTTTCAGACAATTCATTTTAAAAAGCAATGTGTAAATCACATGGAAAATTCTGCATTGATTATTTTGACTGCTGTAGAACCCTGGAATAAATGAAGTTGAAATAGACTTATATCAAAGAACATTGCATTTAGTAGCAAGTCGGAGTGTTATTTTACTACTGATTTTTTTTTTAGATTTGGTTTTGTGATCAGATGTTTTATTAAATATTAGCCATTCATGGAAACAGGGACTGATTTTTTAAGAACAGCTTGGCATATACTGTTCATGAGCTTCACGAAATAGTCTTGAGAACTGGAATCTGTCTTTAGCTTTTCGACATTGAAAACCCACTCCACTAAGGCATAAAAAAAAAAAAGGAAAAAAAAAGTTCAATTCTATAACTGAACGTAATTCCTGAATGAAAGTATAGCAGTTCATTTTAGAGATGTTATTGGAGTCCCTGATCATACCTTCAGAAATCTGTTTCTCAATTTTCAATCTGATGAGTTTATGTATGTGTCTATTACTAAGTCCCAAACTCTATTTTACAAGTCCTTGTAAAATAGTGCTTCATTTTTTTAATCCTCAGATAGAATTATGCTGCTATTAATATCAGAGTTATTAATATGCTCTCAGAAGACTACATCATTAATTAGAAGACCTAAAGGATAACTAATGGGTCCTTTGGAAGACTACTCCCAGTTATTGTATGGATCTGATCTATCCAAATAAAGCTGTATGTGTACAGCCCTATTTTTTTTTTTTAAATATCTTCATGTTCTCTAGCATTGGTCACTAATTATTTTATGTTATAACCTGTGGTAGTAGATGGTGTGACATTAATACCATGGTAAGTCACTGTAACATTTGAAAGGGACAAGATGACAGCAGCATTTTTAAATAATTACTTTTGGTTTTAAGGTGTGACTGTGAAGCTATACATTGCTTTTACCTTATATCTTGGCAGTGTCTCAAAGTCCTTCATAGGCTTCCAAGAGGTGACCAAAAGCCCATGCCTTCCCCAGCCACCAACGAAGGATGTGCATTGTGGTCACTGAGGCTGGACAGAGCCACCTCCCCAGCTCTGGGGACAGCCAGGGCACTGCTGCTCACCTTCCCCTCAGGGTACCACGCAGCTCTCAAGGGTGAGTGTGCCCTTGCATTGGGGAAATACAGGACTGTTGAATTAAACTCACAAAATCTCAGAAAGACATTTCCTTGATCACTCCAGAAACATCCCCAAATCCTTCTTTAGGTGCTTTATATTGCAATATGTGCACCTGAGATATATCAGAGGTCATATGTGTATATTTCAAATCATTGCCTAAAAGAACATTGAATGAAATTAAAACTGAAAAACATGCATGAGTGAATCTGTTGCAGATACAAGGATTAAATGTAACCTTTCTCACCTGGAAAAACTCTTCAGTATATCTCGCTAAGACTTTTCATTAAAATAATTCTTTCAGTAATTAGATTTGGTTCTACTGTAAAATGAAAGTTTCTGCCTAACACATTCCTCTAGACTAACACAGAAATTTAAAGAAGAATTTTGATTGCTCATGGTGAATACATTTTTCTTTCTGTAGACATTGTCCTTGTAAATTCCCTGTAAAAAGTAGATGCCAGTAGCTTTTTTCCCCCCTCGTAATAGTTCCAGCAGTTTAAATTCAACAAATTTATGAGTGTGGAGAGAGCTGGAGGAGAAAAACAGACACATACCACACAGCTTTATATCAACAGATGATATAAATTATATATTTATATATAAATATATACACAAGTAATTTTTTTATATATATATATGTACGTATGTATGTATATATATAAAACCATATACAGCACCATCTCTAAGCAAGTTTTCCTGTCTTGCTTTAAAATGGCATCCCTGGAAGAAAGGACTGCATCAATAGTTTCAGTTAAAACTTTTATTCTTTAATGCTAATCTAGAAGTGACACTGTTCCAGTCATTGTTCTCCTAAAGAAGTCAATTTTTATATTCCTGGACAGTTCCTTTACTGTTTTCAGTACTGCAATCAGTTTGTTTTTCAACGTGGTCTTTATCTCACAATAACTGTGTACTAGTATGTGAGGATACTGTAACACTGCAGTCAATAGCAACAGGATATTCCCTCTGCCAGAAAGTAATCCTATATTGTCCATTACACACAGGTTATTTTGGAAGGTTATGGAATACTTTCTTTAAAGCGGCAGAAATCTTTTTGCTGTAACATAGTTCAACAGTATTAATGGTTGTCTCTGCTCTCTAAACACCTCAAGTGTCTGTTTGTCTCGTAGAATGTGGTTTGAAATACTGTATGTGATTTGAGGTGGTAAAATACTTCTGGTAAAGTAAGAGACTTCAGCTATCCACAGAAACGTCAAAGAGGCACAAGTAAATGTTTGGAAAGTTTAATAATTTTATTTTGTTCCCAGTTTCACAAAGTAATGCATTTCCTGACTTGGGCCTAAAGAATTTTCAGAAACCAAAAACTTGCAGTTGTGATTTTTTTCCCTTGCAACAGTCCATACTTGTATTTTGAAATAATGCTTTGTATTTTAAAGGAATGACTATAGTTTTTAAATAATCCTTTCATCTGTAGTTCTCTAGTTGTGGCAACTGAGGCAATGAGAAGGTAAATGATCATCTGGCAGGCAAGCAGTAAACTCCAGCTCCCCTGATTGTTTGGCTTATCCAATCTGTTGGCTGAAATTCCCTCCTTTACTGCAGGAAATGTAGTCAGTGACTAATAAGTGTTTGTTGATCTCTGCTTGGGATACTTGCTAAGAAATGCAGATATCGATGAATATTTGATCTGACTTAATGTTTAGAACAAAAGTATTTTCTTTATGGCCTCACTTATATAGGATATTTGTGCATGTGTGATCACTTCTAAATGCCATCTGACTCTACCACCTGATGACAAGGGGACTTCAGTGAGATAAACTCTAATGAATTAATATGCTATTAATTGTACATTTTCTTAGCCAGAAGTTACTAGTGTAGTTGTTGCTTTGAAGGGTAAGTCAAAATATTATTGATTCTCAGCAGCTGTACTTGATAAGTAGAATATAGGTCTAATTCAAAGCCCATTGCAATCAATTAAAGGGACTTTCTATTGATTCGAGGAGGCTTTAGACTCTTTCCTAAACCAGACCTGCTTGGTGCTCTTTCTTTTCTCCTTCTGTATTCCACTCTTTTTGTTTTGTGCCCTTCCATCCTGCATGTGCTCTGGGGGGAAGGGGCTAGGACAGTGTCAACAGGTGACAGCAGAGATGTTGTGTTCCTCCCAGTTCTTACAGAAGCCAAAAGACACAGTGTAGGAGACTGGAGGAATAGTTGTTCCTAGGATGGTGAATATTTACCTTTCTCCCTCCCTTTTCTTTCTCTTTCTCCCTCTTTTTTCTACCTTCCTCTTCTCAAAGCTGGACCAAAAAATTCCACTAAGTGCCTTGTTGTGTCCGGATAGGTTGGAGTTTGATGAGTTAGAGCTTGCAAAGTGCCTTACTTCATCTGGATGTTTTACAATTTGCCAAGTACCTCCTGAGAATTTGGGTGTTTCTCCCATGCACTGCCCAGGGTAAATCCAACTGCCTTCCCCTAAACCTGTGGAGAGGGCTGGGGCAATAGACATGGACCCTGCATTATGGAAGTCAATGTCAGGTCTTTTTAATGTCAACTCTGCATTGCAAAACTGGAGCAGAGAGTTTCAGTGCAGCCTCAGCTCGTTCCATCCCTTCTCCCTCATTTTCCTGCCCCTCCCATACTTGCTATCTTTGCCAGCAGGAGGGAACTGTGTGGCCAGAGCCAGGGGGGTTGCTGAGGTGTGGTGCTTGTGGAGGACTTGGCTGCCTACCTGAGAATTTGGGTGTTAAGAGATCTGGTCTGTTTGCTCTTATCTCCGAGGTTCCTTCCTGACCCTGGGATTTGTTGGAGTATATCTTCCAGTGCCTTTGTTACTGAGCCTCAGATACTATTTCCATGTTACTGAACTGACACAGGGTTTGCTAAGGCTGTAAGGATACAAAGTTTGGCCTGGTATTAAAAAAAAAAAAAAAAAAAAAAAGAAAAAAAAAAGGTAAGAGTTGCAAGGCTTGTGTGGGAATCAGGCAGGCTTGGAACATTCATATTTACCCGTCCAAGTTGAAAAGTTTCTGGGCAGCAGTGAGAATTTGTGCAGGCACACTTTCAAGTTTGTATATGACTGATTCACTCAATACAATTTCTGTTCTTACATCAGAAAAGCAGTTTGAGTGTTCTTAATGGCTTTTAAAATTGAATTGTGATGATGAGTCAGAAGAAAGTATAGCTGAAGATGGAACAGAATCACCATTTGTGTGTTGCTGCCTGAATCATAATTGTTGGCATCAGTAGGCATACATTCAAACCTTTATGAAACAAGGCTTTTCAAAAAGTTTCTTTGAAATTGAGGCTACCCAGGACCAGGGAAATTACTAGAGTACTCCACTTACTGTAGATAGATACTTGCTTTTATTAAACCAGCAGGAAAAAAGAGAATACTTACTCAAAATTGCAAATACTTCATACTTCCATCTACTCTGAAAGAAAAAAAAATTTAAAAGTAGAATTTCAAAGCCATAGTTTTACTGAAGGACTTTAAAGAGAATGGCTTGAGAGAAGAATTTGTTGGACTCCTTTCAAGCATCATGTATGGAAGGTTATAAATACTTTTGGCTCATTTTCCATCTTTAAGGTACTCCTGAGATAAACACATTGTAATAACAAACACATCATGACGTCATGTATATAGATTGAAAGTATAGCAGAGATTACTCAAGTTTACTTATTTAATAAACTACATTGAAGAGGTGTTGAGAAAGAAAAACACACACTTGCCTAATTCTTTAGTTTGTAAAATTCTCCCTGGTACAATATCACATAAACCATATTTTATTTAAAAAGAAAAATAAATTACCATATATATCCCAGTTTCTCTTCTCTTTTTCTTTAGATCATTTTAGATCACTTATTAATTTCACTGCAGTGGTACTAGTTCTGCAAAAGACTTTGGGCACTAGGTAGAGGTAAAAAAGGTAGATTATAGCCAGAAATTGGAATTTTTTTGTTGTTGTTTTTGGAAATATCGAAGTTCTGTTTTAGTTTCATGATAGTATAAACAGACAGTATTTCAAAACTTTTCACCAAATAATACCTTGGGGGTGTTTGCCTAGCTTGAATGAAATTACTTTGTTTTTAATGCTGACTTAGTCTGTTTCGATTTTACATTAACTTTCTGAGCCAATGATGTAAAAATGGAGTATTTTGAGGTATTACTGTTGTGCCTGTTTTCTTACTTTCAGAAGGAACTGTGTTGGAAACAGCAGAATACTCAAAATCATCAGTATTTACATCGCCATTATTTGCTCATCTCCTGAACCCAAGTCTCCCAAGCCAGTGGCAGTAGCTGCCGGTCCCCCGGAGCGCCTGGCGCGCCTCCTGCCTGCAGCCTCCCGTTGCTGGCCCCGGAGCCCAGGCCACTGCTCAAGCAGGGGACAGGAGAGGTGAGCTGGGCTGTGCTGCCAGGCAGGAGCTGTGCCCAGCCAGAGTGGGCCGTGCTCTGCCCAGGGCCACAGATCACTTAGGTCTGCAGCCTTCCAGTGCCTGCTTGCAGTGCGGAACAGGACCAAATGGAATCAGGCTCGGAATCATTTGCTGTTCATTCTTCACTGATATAGTCTTCCTCTGAATTCAGTGGAAATATGCTTTCAGATTTCATTAAAAGTGTAGAGACCCAGAGCTAGGCATAGGGAAATAGCTGTGTTCATACAGCAGAGCACTTCAGAACTTGGGGCCAACAATCTGTTCCTATACCTGAGAATCTGCTTAATCTAACATGTACACTTGGGTTTATGGAAATGTCTCTCACCCAAGGAATAAAACACAGCTAGTATTACTTTACTAGCCTCGGTTGAAAGGTGTTTGCTGTGCCTGTACACTACCACTTTTCCATCACTGTGTTGGAGAAATGCTCTAATGCAATGTTGCTTTCTGAAACGGTTGCATTGTCTTTTTCTGAACAATTTGTTTCTCTCAGGAGCGTAAGTAACTTTTTGCCACAGATATGGAGTGTGCCTGTGCAAATACTCTGTGTTGTATGTTCCTAAACGACTTCTAGCAACAGAGTACATTTTGCAGTCTTTTCCCTTTGGTTAAAAATGGTTGCCACAATGAATATGAAATTGGATTAGGTATTAGGAGTATGCCTGTTGCCTTTGCTATTGAGGCATTTACCCATCTATACACAGTTTTCTAGAAATTTAAATCCTGAATACTCTGGAAATACAAATGTGTATCTGTGCTCTGTTTAATTCTGCTCTAAGTGCAAAATACCATGTTAGAAATCTTCGCTTCAAAGTGTGATACTTCAGAATCAATATGCTGAATAAGGGTGATCTGGCATGTCCTATCCAACCAGGAGCTACTTGTGCCACCACAAATATTGAACATAAGATTTCTAGGAATGGAGTTGGGAAGATGTTCCTTTCTACATGATGTAGCTATTGACTGTTTTACAGCTTGCTCCCGATGTTTTTAGACAGTGCAGAATCCTGCCTGGAGATGAAGTAGGGGGCACTAAGCTCCTGAGGTGGGTGTCAGTCAGAAGTGGGACTGAGCATGGGCCCAGGATGTCTGTCCTTCAGAGGTCTTGCTGCTGTTGTACAGTTAAATCTGTACACCTGTGTTATCATTGCTATTTTGCAAGCGAATTAAGGAAACTCTATCTGGGGCGTACTTTCAGCTATATAAGAAGTGCCTACGAATCCTCCCTAGACCCAAAAGACAATTCTCTCCCTGTCACAGAAGCCTTGAGTCCAGGGGGCGTTTTCATCCTTCTTCCTTGCACCTTGTCTGCAGGGCTCAAGTCACAAGGTTAAATGGCCTTGTACTGTTTTAGTGTTTTCTTCAAAAGTTCTGGAGCAGATTTTCGGGTCAGCAAAGCTCCGTGTAAGGGAGCAGATACGGCTGGGCTGTGCCTATGACTGACTAAACAAATTTGGGTTATTAGCAGGTTGCTTTGACTCATCACCCGGAGACTTTGAGAGTGTGAGGAGGTTTCTGTGAGTGAGGCAGGCTACGGTGGTTTAAAGTCCTGCTCTTGACAACACCTTAGGAAAATCTCGTTTCTTCTGCTACCCACCTGACGCAGCAAGGCAGCGATGTGCATCGATAAAGTGCATTACCAA